>JAPTHN010000141.1:0-229631 GCA_026936325.1 Platynereis dumerilii
AGTCTGTTATGCAATTATGTAGCACTAGAAAATACCCATTTCAGGATTAGACGCCTATATATACTTGTGAACTGACACCCTTTAGGTGAGGTATATGAGGAGTGCGTGTGACTTGCAAGAGTGTACAGCAGGGGTGGAGTGGGAGAGAAAATCGGCCTTGGAAATGTCAATGGACAAACTGTACAGTACAGATGAATGTAAGAGGTGGGGCAGTGTGGGCTGCGGCTGATTGCATAATAAAGGCATACGAATGGAGTGGTTTATAAAGGAAGTGTTAAATGCAGGAAAACAAGAGTAGACAGAGGTAACAATGGGCTACGATAAAGAAGCCTGGGATGGGCTGTGAAGTTGGCTGATACGATGTCCCGAAACACTTGATGCTTTGTAAATGAAGCAACAGCTTGTTAAGAGGTACCCACACCAAAAATTATTTAATTGAAGGCTGAGGGGAAAATGAAATACTTTAAAAAAAAGAAGGGCCCCGGTCATATGTAAGAAATAAGTATATCGTAACAGTAAAGTCATAGATCTATAAGCGGTGAAATGACACATAAGCAGTAAAATCACACAATAAACAGTCTTAATTGAGAGGTATGTATAGTGTAAAACACGGAAAAGATTTGCATAAATTGACTATGAAGCCTGTCTTAAAAGGCAAGTTTGTGCACTTTGTGCACAATGCAAGCCTCGTGGATGACAACAAAGCAGACAGTTGAAAGATGACAGCCATCGAGGTGTGAAAGGGAATTGCACTTGAAAGTGTTAGTGTTACCTTTGATAGGATTAAAAGGAATCAATTAAGTTGATTTGAATGTAATTAAAAGCAAGAAAACGTATAATTAATTAGCCTACACATCAAACATGTTTAGAAAGATGACTATCCTGTCATGCATCATTCTCACGTGGTCATCGGATCACTTCGAGGTGGCTCTGCCAGTGAGCCTCTGACCTGGATGGCTGCAATAAGTGTGGTTTTAGAGTTTCAATGTGATTGGTTGCGAAGAGAAGTGGTCGCACAATCAGAGAGGCTGTTACATTTAAAACAAGATTATGTGATAACAGTCTTTGCACACTATTGATAGCTGTTGGTTGTTAATCTGTTTGTTGTTTTTAAGTTTCCTCATGTTTGACATCAATATGTATGATTGAAGCTGTGACATGAGCTGGTGCTTATTCTTCCAAGCATGAACTGTGGCAGTCTTTCAGATCTGCACAACTCATGTGTACGAATTTTGATTTATTTAATGTAAAATTATTTCCTGAGAGTAACATGCATGATGCCATCAGAGGCATTGAGGCAATTTCAGGAGGGAGAGGGGCATCTTGCGTCATAAATTTACGTAGGTGAATACTCCAAGGCATCTTGATAATTATGCACTTTAGACAAGTTTCATAAACTGCTTATATTATATTTATAAAAATGTACTGTGTGAATGCTCTTGCGTGTTAAGTTGTTGTCACAAAATAGTAAGTCTGAGATTGAGTCATAAAAATTAGAAATATAGTTGATTAGCTCCCCACAAGCAGCCCACCATAAATTTAGCAGTGGTCATGCATTTGCACAGAAATGCGTTCTGAAAATATCAAAGTCGGACCAAGTCAATCACTGTCCATGAAGTTAACTCCAACCCAACAACCAATCAGATCAGAATTTAAATGAATGGCTGATGATGATTGGCACCTGAACTGTTCACAGTTTTGTGTTTGTCTTTAATACACATCACTCATTTCACAGTTTATGTAACTTTAAGATGACAGTTTCTTATTTTCTGTCAGTATGTTTGTTTCATTGTTCTACATCAGGACTGTTGTTTGTTACAAGTTCAGTTGTGTTCAGTCATAGTCATAGATTAATCCCAAAAATATTTTGGAAGATTCGTCCTGGTTGGCTGGACCACCCAAGCATTACAGTTCTTAACTTGACTAAAACCACAGGAAAAACTGCCAACAGAGTCAGAGGCTCACTGGCAGGGCCAGCTCGAGCCGATGACTACGGGAGAATGGTCATGCATAAGCAATAGCTGAGTGTGTGCACTGTGTGGGTCATTTTGGCGGGAAGCGTGATGTTGGCGCCACCCGTAAAAAGTGAGCAATATGAGAACTTCGATGCATAAACATTGTCGAATCGAGGTGAAAATGGAAGGAGGAAGACATCGGAAAAGGGGCTGATAGGAAAGGTATGCCGAAAATAGGAAGTAATGGGTATGAGAGGTGTTGAGAAGAGTGCCAGAGATGAAATGCTGGCACATGGAAAAGGTGAGGTGGGATGACGTCATGTCACGTGCGCAATTGTAATATTATATGAGATGGCGCAAGGCCATGGAGCGCCTTGTATGAATTGATTATAATCTTAAATTGGACTCTTTGCTTAACTGGCAACCAGTGTTGCTCCTTCAAAACAGAAGTGATGTGGCATGATCGTCTAGTTTTGGTGATTACTCTTGGTGCCATGTTTTGCACTCGTTGTAAACGATTGGTTGCCTTCAGAGAAACACCATACAGTATTCCATTTGCGTAATCAATTCTTGATACAACACAATTTTGCACTAGAGTCTTCACTGCTGATGTTGTGAGATAACTTTTGACCCCTGTGTAACTTTTTGTCACAAGTATGCAGCCACATGAGAAGAGAGCGGCCAGTGCTTGAGTTACTTGAAACCGTTTTTGTTTGTGGCCATTTTTGCTTGTGTCTGCTGTGGCCATCATTACTATATTCCGTCAAGTGGCACAATGCCCAATGACACCAATGTAGTGCCACAAAATGATCTTCTTGAGTGGTTGGAATCAAAGCAATGGCAGTGCTCACCCAGTCTGGTGAAAATGAGAACTGCAAGCTGCTGCCACCTGGCACAAAAGTTGATTTTGTATGCTACAGCATTGCTGTCCCAAGAAATAGTTCCAATTTCATTGCACATTCATAAAATTTCTATTCAACATTGATGTATACCAGAGTCAGACTCGGCAATCACATTCTCTAAGGAAGTAGACAAGGCCATCAGCACACTCAGAAACATCCCTGGTTTCTTCCAGGCAAAATTTTGTAAGTTCCTCAGACTGAAATGATGTGGATTGCTCGCAGGAGCTCGCGGAATAACACACTAGTAGGTGGCAACACATGACAGCATAATTATATTCTGATCAGCCAAGGCCGGAAAAAGAAGTGGCAATGTAACAGCGGTCCACTTGTAGACAGGACAGCACTAATGTTATCACAATCAAAAATAGCGATCCCACAATTTTGCTGATGCGGTCCACCGCCACGATTTATCAGTATGTAGTACATACATTACTAGTTTAGGAAAGTTCACCAAATTTCTCTCGGTTACCGCTCTATGATACATAATCATAAAGGATAATTAACTAATCTGCTTTTACTTGCAGGATGCTGATATGGTACTAACTGGCCTCACCATAACCGTGGAGAGGGCACAAGTCATGGATTTCTCATATCCGTTTTGGGAGGAGCCGAGTGCAGTGTTCACCAGGACAACAGAATATCGCCTGTTTGTCATAAACCTCCTTGAGGTATGAAGAATTCCAAAGATTCAATTACAACAGAATTTATGACTTGTGGGGGATTGGAGTTTTGCTGGAACTTCCCATCAAAAATTGATACCCCCCTTGATTTATACTGATTTTTAGTACCCCTCCCTTAGGTTTCACACGTTTTATTAGTACCCCCCCTTGACATACAAAGCAGATTTGCGGACTTTTGCGCATAAAAAGCTCAGAAAAAGAGAGTGTGTGCATGTTTTATAACATTTTTTCTTTGTTAAAATTTCTTAACCCCCCCTCAGAAATGTTTTCAAAAATTAATAACCCCCCTTGAAACACATGTGAAAAGTTGGTACCCCTCGACCAAAACTCCCACGCCCCCCCCCCAGTCTTAAATTCTGAACGGTCCCTAAAGGGGCACACAATTTAAACACTGCAAGGCTGATTGGTCGAGGACTGGCTCATCTGTTGGTTACGTAGAAATGCATGGCGCAAATTATGTTGGCATAACGCAAACTCAACATTGTGGATATTCACAACATTGTGAATCGTTGCTTGCTACAACGTCGCATGCTAACGTCATAATGTTTGCTTCATAAAATTGTGGCAAAATCATTTCTACCCTACAGTTCTGTGTAATTTTCACTAACCTTTGCGACATTGAAAAAACATTGCTGCACCGTTGATGCCCTATCGGGTTTTTATAGCACTTTAACTTTTAAATGACATGCATGTTACATTTGGATATTAATAAACTCTAAATTGATTGTAATGCTTGTGACCCCCTCATTTGTTTTCATATTTTATGCATGTATTTCTATACATTTATTTTTTCAGCCCTTAGGTTGGGCTGTATGCATCATAGCCATGGTCTCAGTTGTTGTTGCTCTTTATGCTGTTGAGAGGTGGTCTCCACAACCGTTTGAACAAACCAAGGGGAAACAACGCTTGTCATTTTCAACAGCATTTCTGCTGACATATGAAATTGCTCTCATGAGAGGTTTGTTTGAATTGTTTCCTGTTAATGTTTTTAAATTGAGCCATAAATTTTACTATTATTAATAAGATATATGATATGAGATCATATGTAGATGAATTTTGATAAACTGAATACCATATTTCCTCGATTAAAAGCCCGGGCATTTATTGTTTTACAGGGAGTAATAGCCCCGGCGTTAATGCGAGACAGGTGTCTATTTGAGACCGGCGTTTATTGTTTTAAACAAGATAGCAATCTGGGTATGCAAGGGTAGGCACTATTACGCACGCAAGTAAACCTTGCATGGAAACATGCAAGGCTATCAATTGGGGCTTATTGTAGTAGCTGACCCTGCGTGTATTTGAGCCAGGCTTCTATTATTTTAGCGTGGGTGGTCCCTACCCCGGCCTCTAAACGAGACAGGCTTTTATTTGAGACCAGGTTTCTATTCAGGGAAATACGGGATATATATTAAAATTTGAATAGATGACCGGTGTAGTGGTACATATTGAGCAAATTCTCAGCAAAAAATTCACACTCACCGGGCCAGCAGTTTTAAATGGCATTCTAAAAAACTTTCTGAATTGATATTTTAGGATAATATTACAATTATTTAAGTTTTTGTACTGCTTTTCCAGGTTTAGCCCAGGAGCCAGGCACTAAAGGAGGGTTTATCATTCTGAAAATCTACTTGATCGGAACTTTTTGTATCGGATCAATAATATGCGGAAACCTAATCACCTCTCTGACGATAAACCAGGAGAGGATTCCATTTGACACTCTTTCCGAATTGGCCGACGACCCAAATTATGTCGTTTATGTTGGAGAAAACGATGCTCACAAAGTACTTTTTGAGGTTTGTGTGATTCTGTTTGGCATATCTTTGAGATTATTACATAATCTTAAATTACAATGTATATTGGATATAGGAATGAAAGTTTGTTGTTTAGGAGCGTATCTAGAAATGGCCTTGGGGGGCTATTACATTGGAGTGAATATATGCGGCATTCCTCTGTGTTTCCCATCTCTTCCATGTTTTTAAAAGTTTTGGCGTGAGGGAGGGGGGAGGACCATGCCCCCCCCCCTAAATAGTAAATATGCCACTATTGTTTTAGTTGTCCGTAAATAAAGTAACATAGGCCTACTTCATTATACAATATATGTGAATGTTGTGTCGGGCCATGGATTCAAATATTAAAAACGAAACAATTTTGAGCCCTTTAATCATTGGAAAGGAGGAGATAAAGAAATATCTGAACAGATAAAGTTTTGTCATTTTATTTTATTTATTTGACATTTGAATCTCTGTGATTTTAGGGTCTGATTCTGAGTGTTGAGTTCTGACTAAATCTGTAATCAGAATAATCAACTATTTGTGTATCTAATTGTACTGAACATTCCTGTCCTTGTAGAGTGCTGACCCCAAATCAGTCTATGGCAGAATTTGGAAAAAGACCAAATTTGCCGATGGAAATCAGAGGTTTAACCACGTCATGTATGGCAATATTCCTGCAGTTTCAATTGGTGATAGGAGTGGGATTTTAGACCGCGCTCTGAGCAGCAAACTTTGTAATTGGGGCGTTCTGAAAGAAACGTTCTTTCCTGCGTATTTTGGAATCGGGTTGCCGAAAGATTCGCCCTACACAGACGCCTTTTCATATGAGTAAGTAGATATCAGTAAAATTGGATGTCCACTGTTAAAAATGTCCATTTGAGCACTATATTACATCATGTACACAGTTGCAATAGCCCAGTGATGGAAATAGAAAACCTGTGTCGGGGGAGCTATCAGCTGTCGCGGCAGAGGCATAACATTCAAATTTTTTAAAGGAGAAATATTTTGAAACCATGGTTTGTTTTTTGCTAATAATATACCTGGACAACTAAAAAAGTGAACATGATAATTATATATTTCCACTGATGATTGGGGAGCTGTAGCAGGTCATTGCGCAGCTTCCCTGAGCTCCCCCCCCCCCAATTCCATCACTGCAACAGCCTAAAAGTATCAGGATTGTTGCAATACGTACCTGGTTCCATCAGCAATCACTATCTGTGATGATACTAGTCCCATTAGTTTCTCACAGGTGGCCAAATGTGCAAATAAGCTCCATCTTGTGAAAAGTTTGTGGCGATAACAATTTTTACTTAATTTATCTTACCATTTGACAGCCAATCACATGACAGTATTTGGGGCGATAATTCCCATATTTTTTGTTGTCCACTTATCCTCTCACGTTTGAGTGTTCGTGTGTTTGTCTCATGATAGGCTATAAGCTAGTTATTCACCATGGGCTCTGGAATATGTGTTTATCACACCCTGGGCTAAAGCCCTTGGGTGATAAATCGCATATTCCCTCTCCCGTGGTGAATAACCTGTCCGAGTACTTGTGTTGTTCAATAATAACAAAAAATTTTGAAAAATGAATCCCAAAAAAAACTTATAACGCTAATCATGACACAAAACATACATTATATAAATTCGAGATATTTCATAAAATCGAGAAAATAACATTGAAAGCTTTTAAAATCTAAAGCCACATGTTTTGAGAAGGATACCTTTATTTTCCAGAATGAAGAGGATGTGGGAATCAGGGCTGATAGCAAAATGGCAAAATATGCACATGTACAATAACACAAACACGTGTGAACACATTCCTTACAGGTCTAAGCCAATCACAGTGGACGATCTGTATATCTTCTTCTATCTTGGGCTCTCCTGTCTTGCCATCTGTCTGACTGTCTTTCTTGGTGAAGTTTTGTATAAACGGTTTGCAAAATCAGACGACTGTATTATGTTTGTAGTAAAATGAGATTGTAATTGGCAAAAAAATATATACTACTGTATTAGAGGGTGACTATTAGATATTCAGGGGGGCCTGGAGTTTTTTCTCAACAAGATATTATTTACTTGAATTACTTAAAAATGCCGGATGTCTTTATTTCAACGCTGACAGGAAAGAATTTATTTATGTCACCAAAAATGTATAAGATAAATTATTTATTCAAAACAACTCCACCCAGTCAACAATTTGACCTCACTGTGATATCTATGTGAGCTCTTCAATGATACCTTGAAAGCTCACAGAAAAGACCTCACATCAACCTCATTTTGAAGCCAATCAATGAGGGTGATTTGAGCTCAAATGATGAGGTCACACTGTGAGCTCCCTGTGAGCCTAACGTGAGGTCTCATAGTGAGATTTGTGTGACATTCTTGTGAGCTTTCTGTGAGCTCTCTGTGAGCTCTCTTTGAGCTATTATGTGAGCTGTTAGTGTGAGCTCTCTGTGAGCCTTTTCTGAGGTCAATTCTGCATGGTGAACTTCCTTTGACCTTTGGAGGGTGAACTACCTGTGACCTCAAATCACCCTCATTGACCTCTTCAAGAGTTAGATAAATACACATTGAGAATAGCAAGTTTGTTCCCTCATTTTATTTGTGAAATCACATTGCTGGATTGGGGGGGAAGGGGTTTCATTCAATCCTCTTCATTCCTGCAGTCCAACCCATAAATATCAACCATCAACCTGAAACATAATAAAAAATAATACAAATAAATGTATGTGCTACATATATCAGCTGTTTGAATAATTTCCCAGTAGGCTGAATCATCTTATACTATGAGTGTGGTTATTCAAAAGTACATGGTCAATATACTACAGAAACAGTTTAAAATGGAAAATATTACCCGTTTATACATATTAAACTGTGTGTTTCTTTAGTGTAATGGCTCCTGATACAAAATGGCAGTTAAAAGATTGTGCCAAAATTGCTGTACAAAAACCCACACTGCTGTCAATTTTTCGGAGGCTTAATTTCAAGGCTGGTAGAATCACTAAATGTTTAAATCCATGCTAACATAATTTTCAACACTACAAACTATGTAAAATCATACTTACAGGCATTTTTTCATCTCCCAAATTTCCTGTTGCATGTTGATTCAAAATGGTGGATGGAATGTTGTGATGGTCATGTGATGTCACTTCCTGTCACAAAGAGCTCACAATGTGAGCTCTCTGTGAGATCTCTATATGACCTTTATTGGTAACACTGTGTGAGCTTCTTGTGACCTCCCTGTGAGATCGGTTAGTGACACCATCATTTGTGAGATCACTGTGAGCTCACAGTGAGCCCACATTTTGACCTCAGTATGTGAGATTTCTGGAGGCTCTCCATGAGGCAGAAATGCATGAGGTCATAGTGTGAGCTCTCTGTGACATCTCTGTGTGAGTTACTTGTGACATCTCTGTGAGATCTCATAGTGACAACATCATTTGCGAGATCACTGTGACCTCACAGTGAGCCCACATTTTGACCTCAGTATGTGAGATTTCTGAGAGCTCTGCAAGAGGTAGCAATGCATGAGGTCACAAGGTAGGAGGTCACTGTGATGTCTTGATGACACCCTCCTACATGACATCACCATGTGAGTTTCTTGTGATCTCACAGTGAGTGCTGTGCAGACTCAAATGTTGACTGGGCAGGCAGCCCCTGGAGGTCCAATGGTTGCCCCCTTATGTTTTGGTAAATGGGAGATGATAACTGTTTGTAAAATTAGACAACTGGATCACGTCTGTTTCTGGGTATTTTAATAATATCACAATCGCAAACAACAATACAAAAACATGTCACTTTTTTTAAACAAAAATATTAAGGCATGAAACACCAAATCATCTCTCTTTCAAAAAATGTATATTTTGCAGTCTCACTGATATATGATTTGAAATAGACCATATATATACGTACAGTAATGTGCAAAAGTCTTGTGCCAACGCCACATGTCCGCATTGTTTTACAAGCATTATTCTAACTTTTTCCTGGCCTCCTCTGCACATACTGATGATGGTTTGTGTAAACGAAAAATTTCTAATTTCGATTCACTCAAAAGGATGTGCCACTGATTTCTGTCCAGTTCTTGTGTTTTTTGGAATACTTAACCTTCTTCTCCCTATTTTCCATACAAGTACTCATAAAAGCTTCATGAAGCCTGAAGAACCATCCCTGACTGTATTACTGAAATTGCAACAACATTTTAACTCAGAACATAGTTTGGAAATCAACTTTAATAAATGTGGGGGTGGCTCAAGACTTATGCTAAGGAATGTATTTATATGATGCAAATGCAATGAAATGGAAACGTTGCAGCTTTGTGAAACCATCATGTAATATCGAGTATTATGAATGAAGAAAAGTTGAGATCTAAATAAAAAAATTGTTCTGACGTATTGTTGCAAAATTTATTATATGCTCTTTGGTTGATTGAAGTATTCGATTTTTTTAACATTTCTTCCGTGCTTACAAAAAGTATAATCTTACTGAACATGTGGGCCTATGACTTTTTCTTTTTCAAAATTATTCGTTCAGAACCATTTTCATATTTGTCGAAATTCGAATGTGAATGTGTTGTTTTTATTTTCACTCTGATGTATTGAGTACCAATGTACCATACAGTTACAAGACCATAAAGAAAAGTCACATTCTGGTTCAGCGTCTACAATTATGAAATTGGTTGTAAAAGAAATTCTCATGCGTAATATTTCATAAATTTCAAAGAGAATGTTAAATAATAATTTCCTCTGTCAAAAGCAATCTCTATTTATAATGTTGATATTTGATTCTCCAGTATAATTGCAGAATCCGATGTCACTTGAGTAATCTACCTTGTACTTTATAAATAGTTCATTGCAACCATGTATTCACAAGCCTGTGATGCACATTGCCATAGTACAGTCTTGAAAGCATTTTAATATTCTTGGCAAAAGGTAAAGGGGTCTGTTTGTCATGGGTACGCTGCAGTACAGACATCATTTTTCTTTATATTCACGTGGTAAATCAAGGGTGCCAGAAGGATGCGAAGATGACAGGGGTGTCGGACGCAAAAGAGCAAATCTAAATCGCACTACAACATTTTATGTAGCGTCAACTCAATAATAATTTTAAGTAAACATATACTTACAAATTTCGCATAAATTAAGACCTGAAAATGTTTTTCTTTAAGATCAAAACTCAAAAGGGCACACCTTGCCCCCCTGTTCCGGCACCCTTGCAGTAAATATGCAAAAAAATTAATTTCTTTAGTCTTCTCTATTTCTTTTCTTTACTTATAATATAAGTGGTCTAATTTGGTCATCATCACAAATCTGTAGAACTGCTTCCATTCATTGGCCACGCGGTCTTCCTCATGACTGTGGCTCTGTCGAAAGTCTTGCTTGGCGAGTTGATGCATTTCATTGGCACCATGGCGTTTCCAGTTTTATCTTCTACCGTTCCTATGTGGTTCTGCTTGGCCAATGCCGAAGGAGTAGTCACAGTATAGATGTTACTCCTGTAGCATTTCAGAGCAGACATGCAAAACACCTCTTTGCAACCTCGTCTGAAGTTTGGATTGAGTACGAGATAGAGCGAAGGTTTGGCGATCGTCGAGATGAAGAAGGTTATGAACACTGCGATGCTTGCTAACGATGACATATATTGCTCCGGGTGGATGCAAAAATAGATGTACTTGACGTACAAAGGAAACAGAAGCAGAATCACCACAAAGTTGACGATTATTATAAGTTTCACCATCTTCACTTTCGATCGAGGGACAGGGTTCATCGTCCGCTGAAAGGCACGTCCGGCCGTCCCCGCTTGCCAAATGTAGCAAAATACCTTACTGTGGCCGCTAATCATTCCTAATACTGGCATCAGAAAGGTTAGCACACTCACCAGAGATATGTAAGTGAAGCCAATCCATGTGTCTCCTGTCATGCTTAGACATTGTGGTCCACTTAATGTGTCCTTGACCCTGTAAAAGTACAAGGTTGGGCTGCTCAACAAGATGGCCGCCATCAGACTTCCGATGATCATGCGCTTTGCTCCACCGCGGGTCACTTTGAAACTTAGCGGGTATAATATGGTGTAAAACCTGTCTATACAGATGCAGGATAGAATATACATTATAGATATTGTGACTATATACTGCAGAAAGTGGACAATGGGACATAAGACTGTTCCGAAGACCCACCGAGACGCTATCAAGTCTCCGAGTACAAAAGGCGTATACATCACAGATATACCGAGGTCTAAGAAAGACAATGACATCACAAAGTAATTCGTTGTTGACTGAAGTCTTCTCGATCTTTGTATAACGATACAAACTAAGCAGTTTCCAAATATCGAAGTCACCCATATTACGCAGATAATGAACGAGGCAAAGGGCACATTGACTTCATGGGAGTCACTTGGGTTGTTCAGCATTGTAGACAGGGACTTGTCAGAACAGTTGAATAAGGCACATCCGCCATACTGGGTCATCACTGGCTCCCTTCAAAACAAAATTAGAATGCTTGGTAAGTAGGCAATTAAAATAAAGTGACAAAGGATTATTTCTCATTTGGAATGACAAAGGATTATTTCTCATTGATAATGACACAGGATTATTTCTCATTGGTGATAACAAAGGATTATTTCTCATTGAAAATGACAAAGGATTATTTCTCATTGGGAATGACAAAGGATTATTTCTCATTGAGAATGACAAAGGATTATTTCTCATTGAAAATGCCAAAGGATTATTTCTCATTGAAAATGACACAGGATTATATCTCTTTGGAAATGACAAAGGATCATTTCTCATTGAAAATGACAAAGGATTATTTCTCATTGAAAATGACAAAGGATTATTTCTCATAAAAAATGATAAAAAAAGGATTATTTCTCATTGGAAATGGCAAAGGATTATTTCTCATTGAAAATGACAAAGGATTATTTCTCATTGTAAATAACAAAGGATTATTTCTCATTGAAAATTACAAAGGATTATTTCTCATTGATAATGACAAAGGATTATTTCTCATTGAAAATTACAAAGGATTATTTCTCATTGAAAATGACAAAGGATTATTTCTCATTGAAAATTACAAAGGATTATTTCTCATTGAAGTCTGGTCCGTCACAGTCAACCAGTGGCGTCCCTATACAGGATAGAATATACATTATAGATATTGTGACTATATACTGCAGAAAGTGGACACGGGGGACACATGCTATTCATTAACGCAGTCTATGGGAAAACGTCATTTGTAAGCAGCTGCAGCAGAATATATATGTATGTAATTAACATCAAATCAAAACCTGACAAGAACATCTGCAATTTTCAAAATGGTTGACATAACAAACATATGTAATGTGCAGGCATATATATGTAATTAACATCAAATCAAAACCTGACAAGAACATCAAAATGGTTGACATAACAAACATATGTAATGTGCAGGCAATTATTCCATGAGTCTCCACAAGCCTTTGTGTGAATTGAGAGCATCACAGGAAAATAGTCTTGATGAAATGTGACAGTGTCACTGCCTCTTGTTCACCTGTTAATTGGGTGGACCACACTTCAGGTTTCTAAGAATTTCTGCTCCTACTTTTCTTTCTTATGAACGGTGACACATTCGACAGGTGACAGAACTCTGAGCAAAGGGAGTTACAGTCAACGAATGACGAGCACTTACAGTTAGCTGTTCGAGAACACCAGTGATGAAAGAACAAGCCCTATACATTGCACTGAAATGAACTGTCAATTTGTGACACATTTAAAAATGGCTTGTCTCAATAGCATTGCAAGTTTAGGGTATGACCTCACAAATTGCTTATGAGTCACAGAGAATAACATTGCATTGATAGGGATATGACCTCACAAGGAACATTCCCATGCTTTTCTGCAAGCACTTGAGAGACTGCAAGCGTAAAATCTCAAATTTTGGACAAGAGACCAATTTAATTACAGTGTAACACAACCAGTATGCTGCATTAATTTTACACATATTAACAATTAATGTTTAAGAAATCTTTGTGTGAAATCATAAGCATGAAATAATAATCCAACAAAGAATTGGCAATTCTGGGGGAAAAAATGCATTATTTACTATAACATTGCCTAATCGCCAAGAAAACTTAGCGGATTGATTTCAAATTTCTTATGTGCATTATTTATACCTTTACAAGGCATGCTGCCTATATAGCACATTTCGTGTTTTTCTCTACATGAGAAAGGGAGCAAAATGTAAACAAAATTTCTTAATGATTTGTGGCATTGAAGTGAAGAATGCATGAAATTAGTATAGGTTATTCACCACAGGACAGGAAGTATGTGATTTATCAACCAAGGGCTTTAGCCAGAGTTGTGAGCTGATGAACACATATTCCTGATCCCTGGTTAAGGTTGTAACCCCGTAGCTATGGTGACCTTTGAATCATAACAAATGTGTGCAAAATTGAATAAATCAGGATGCAATCTTTTATATCACACAGAATTAAGATTAAATAGATTAACTGTTGTGCCATATTGAAAGCCCGCCGATTCTACCAAATATTAACAAATATTATCAAGTTTATGTTGATGACTTCCACAATCGTTTTGAAACCCTTGGTTACCATGGAAACCAACAGGTAAACAAATATGACCTTGACATCATATTGTTTTCTGTTACAACTGAAATCATCTCGTCAAGTCAGTAAAAACAGCTTTATGCTTTGAATATAATTAAGCCGGGCAGGTTTGGTGATCCAAATATTTGAATCGGTTGTCAAGGACAAGAAACTTGTTGTTTTTTTGCATAGCAACGGAAAGAAAACGCCCTCAAAAATTCAAGTGAAAATCTTACTTTTACATGCATAGCATGGAGGTCATTTGTGTGACCGAGGGAGGAAGAGCATTCAACTTTATAGGCTATCAACCAAGGGCTTTAGCCAGAGTTGTGAGCTGATGAACACATATTCCTGATCCCTGGTGAATAACAATTGTATACCATGAGACAAACGCTCAGTCAAAAATGGGTCAATAAGTGATTATTGGTCAAAGAATATGGGATTTATCACAATAAAATTAGTTAGTGTAGATCTTCAGCAGAGGTTTCTAAGATTCTTTTCAAATGGTATCAATAGTGAAAATATCATTGTAAGTAATATTTTTCATCATAAGACTTCATTGCTGTTAGCTAGGTGTGACCAGTGCTCTTTTATTTTCATTTTTTTGTTTTGTCTATTGTAAATACTTCATTCACTTTTATATCACCTTTTGTTAATTTTTACGCTATTTGTGCTGTATTTGTATGTCTTTTGTTGTTGAGACAAAATAAATGATATATATATAGTAGTTATACCATGGGCATATGTGGTATACGGAGATATATACAGCTACGCCCTCGGGTTATATTTACCACCGAGGCTGTATATATCCCGTATACCACAAATATGGCTTTGGTATAACTGATTTATACCATTATTCGCTGTTTCAGAGGATTATTTTGTTATCATGTGTTTGGAGATAAAGATCGATTTACTAAAAATGTCTTTATTTTATTACCAAAAATACCAAAATGGTCATAAAATTTTTCTTTATTTAACAAAATTAACAACTTTTCTTTAAAATCAATATTCCAGTGTCAATAACTTAAATTATGTTCAAGCTACAAAAGCTCTTGTAAACTCCAGAGTGAGGCTCAATGGCATCTGTCATGACGTCATGATTCAAATGCTGGCTTCTGATTGGCTGATTCAGTGTTTGTGCATTGTGACATCACCACTTGTCACGTGACCACTAAATATATGGGATATACGGCGAGATATATCATGGTAAATATTGAAGGATTTATCAGCGAGTATGGTATAAATATATATATATATATATATATATATATATACCTATATATATATATATATAAATAATGGAATGTGATTGGCTCACAGAGGTGTCAAATGATCATAATCAGTTTTTTATCATTCTCTAACATAAGTTAGATGTTACGGTGACACCCTATGAGTCCGAGGGCCCGCCAAATCGCGGGCCCGCGAGTCCGAAGGCCCGCGAGTCCGAGGTGCCCTGAGGGCACCTTGAGTCTGAGGTGCCCTGAGGGCAACCCTTACGATCGTCTCCAGAGGCCCACAAGTCCGAGGGCCCGCCAGTCCGAAATGCCCTGAGGGAATCGCCTCTCTCTCTGATGCCCTCAGGGGAAATGGATAGTCAATCTGACTATCAATCTATCTGTCCATCAATCTGACTGTATCTCTATCTATTTTTCTATCTGCTTGCCTCTCTGTCGAGCTGTCTCAAGATAGTCTCACCTGGACTTATAAATTTGGTACCGTAATATGGAGTGAATAGGGACAAAATTGGGACATTTCTGTCCCAGCATGGACACCAATGATCTCAAAAATGAAAATTTAGTTTCAGTCTGTGTCTAAACTGCAGGCCTAACTTCCCCTTGAAGCTTTCAAAGATATCTCAAATTCTCAATGATTTAGGCCCAGAAAACCACTGTCCCTATTCACCACGTACTATGGGGTGAATAGTGCTTCCTGTCTTGTCTGGGTGGTTTATAGTTGTGAATTATCATTAGTAAACATGTTTAAAACGACAAAAATTATTATTGAATATTTCTAAAAATCAACTTCCTGTGAAATATGCCTCAAAAGCTGATTTTTTCTGCAAATTTTACTGATGATTATTAATTCTGGACTAAATCCACGGCAGATAAAGCCAATTTCAACAATTTTAACGTAAAATCCATTTAAATTAATCAATATCAAAATTTGTAGGGTTATTTTGGACATTTCTGTCACACTTCCACTTACTTGGGTCTGAACCTGTGACTAAAGAGGCATTGTCTATTTGTGAATTCATGTGATTTCTTTCATCCTATATTTAAAATTTATATCAGTTAATTTTCTGCAATGTCAGTAGTACTATCTCCAACATGTTTTTGATATCACTTCACCTCTGGTTTGGTTTCAGGTGCTCTTACTGCTTTGTGTTTGTAAGCAAAAAACGAGCCTGAAATTACCTTCGGCTTGGTTTTCTTTTAAGAGCACAAGGGCTAATTTAATTTGGTCAGTCAAATTTTGGAGAAAAACTACAACAAGTATATACTTAAAGTGCCCTGTAAGCACAGGCAAAAACAATCTGTTTCATGTGCGATATGTTCGACTCCACTGCCTATCCTCTTCAATGCCTATTAAAATATTAAAACTGCTGAGTCATGCTGATCAAAGAAATCAGTCGCGTGGGTGGGCCTGGTATTACGTAACAACCATGCATGATACTTAATTTGCAATCAGGCCCAGAGAGGTCACTGAGTGCAGAAGATCCAAATTTTTTTAATAAAATAAAATTCAACAGAGACTCGCACAGGATACCTTTGACCTGGCATATATTGACTGTAAAAGTGGGTTAAAATTTGTTTATAGCCCTGTATTTATGCAGTAAATTTTCCACTAAAATTTCTTGGATACAGCTTATGTACATTGAGCGCTATTAAAAACACATTGCAAAATTGCTAAAAAAATGGCGCTTTCTTTCAAAATACCGCAATGAAATTTTGCACACTCTTAGTCGTTGTCATCAGGTAGGGACGTCAGGGCACTTTGTTGTTCCCCAGGGCACTTTGTTATTCCTCTGGACACTTTGTTCTTCCTCAGAGCACTTTGTTGTTCCTCAGGGCACTTTGTTGTTCCTCTGGACACTTTGCTGTTCCTCAGGGCACTTTATTGTTCCTCAGGACACTTAATTTTTCCTCTGGACACTTTGTTGTGGTCCTCAGGGCACTTTGTTGTTCCTCTGGACACTGTTGTTCCTCAGGGCACTTTGTTGTTCCTCTGGACATTTTGTTGTGGTCCTCAGGGCACTTTGTTATTCCTCTGGACACTGTTGTTCCTCTGGACACTGTTGTTCCTCTGGACACTGTTGTTCCTCTGGACACTGTTGTTCCTCTGGACACTGTTGTTCCTCTGGACACTGTTGTTCCTCTGGACACTGTTGTTGTTCCTCAGGGCACTTTGTTGTTCCTCAGGGCACTTTGTTGTTCCTCAGGGCACTTTGTTGTTCCTCAGGGCACTTTGTTGTTCCTCTGGACACTTTGTTGTTCTTTAGGGCACTTTGTTGTTCCTCTGGACACTTTGTTGTTCCTCAGGGCACTTTGCTGTTCCTCTGGACGCTTTGTTGTTCCTCTGGACACTGTGTTATTCCTCACAGCACTTTGTTGTTCCTCAGGGCACTTTGTTGTTCCTTTCGACACTTTGTTGTTCCTCTGGACACTTTCTTGTTCCTCTGGACACTTTGTTGTTCCTCAGGGCACTTTATTGTTCCTCTGAACACTTTGTTGTTCCCCAGAGTGGGCTCAGGAACAAAAGTATTCTGGGTAACATGAGAATGCTCCAAAGAACACAAGTGTGCCCCAAGTTAGAAAAAAGTTTTTTTCCAACTTGGGGCACACTTGTGTTCTTTGGAGCATTCTCATGTTACCCAGAATACTTTTGTTCCTGAGCCCACTTTATTGTTCCTAGCTGAGGGCACACAATGTGAACACAACATTGCTAATTGGTGGAGGGCTTGTCTGTTCATCACTTAGAAATGCATGGCAGAAATTATGTTGCCATAGCGTGAACAGGATGTCGAGATTTTTTACACTGTTGCAACAACCTCATATTCTAATGTCGCATCTTTGACATTGCTTTACAAAGTTATGAAAATGATGCTGCAATTATTTCTCAGGGAGGGGGGAACAGATCTGAAGTTTTTATTTTGAAAATAAATAATTCCTTGTCCTTTTGAGTAGTCTCAAAGTAAGTGATGGAGGTATTTTGTTTGATTTAGAAACAAATATTTGAAGATGTCATACACTCAAAATAAATGTGCCCAATTACTGCTGCAGTTTCCATGAAATAAATAATTTCTTGTCTATCAAAACTCCAACCCCCTTTCTCATCTGAGGGTTGCAACCTAACAATCCAAATGCATATATATTAATCTGATTTTTTAACAATTTTTTCTCCACAATTTATCTTTTGCCTACAATTTTCCACTATATATATTTTTTCCCCCAATTCCCCTCCCCCTAATTTTCTACCAAAAATTATTTGTTCCTATCCTTTTCTTTATGAACTTTTTTTATTAGTTTCCAATCCCCTCCCTAAATTTTTTTTCCAAATTATTTTTTCACCCCAAAATCTTTTGCCATTTTTCCCCTAAATTTTCCTTTCAATTTTTTTTCATCAAATTTTTTTCCTTACATTTTTTCCATATTTTGCTTCTTTTTTGTTTTAATTCCTTTTATTCAAAGAATTTTCAGTTTATTAAACTTGAATCTTTTCAGATGCTTTCGTGTTATTAAATTAATCCCGAGTGACAAATTGTTTGTAGCTGTTTTCGTTTTCTCTCAAATCCTTCTTGTTTTATTTTCTTTTTCAAATCTCTTAAGTTTCTGTTTTATTTTGTTTTGTTTGAGGTATAAGTCAGTTATATCCCTTGTTTTCGTGAATATGTGATAATCCTCGGCTAACGCCTCGGATATATCACATATTCCCTCAAACGCGGGATATAACTAGTACATATATGAAATTACGAGCAGGTAGGTTATTGAAGGGCAATTTGCGAGAATAACTGTGATAAATCTTTTATACAGTTGTTTTAGTCCAGAAACAAAATTTGTTGTATTTGCCAGTATATGATTGGAATTGATAAAAACAATTGGCAACTCCGGTGAGAGGAAGTGAAGAGTCTGAATTATATACACTGCCCTACAAAAGTTTCAAAAATACTTCACTTCAACACAGTTTTTATCATTTACAACATCAAGGAATATGGAAAGTAAAATTCAGGCAATAAGGTGACTTTATTTCATCGTTTTTTGGTCATTTGGGGTGACATTTTAATAATTTTCTAGATCTATCATGTTATATTTTTCGTAAAAAGCCGAAACAACAGTTATCTTGCAGCTTCATGACACTTAATCCTTATTAAAATGTTTCCACTGGTTTGATATTATTTTAACATAGTTTCAGACGCTAAAATGGTTGTTTGAAAACTAGACAAAAATACGATTTTTGGTTATTTTTGGGTAAAAAAATGCTGAAACAGCTCAAGAAAGATCATTTTTACTTATAGATCTTTGCGGATTGGCGGTCCACTGGAAAAATTTATTTTCTTATTTTCAATTTGCAAACTGACTTTGCCATACCATCAACAGTATTCTGTTGGTCTCCTAATCTTCTCATTTGATCAAGTACCTCAAGTCATCTAATTAGTTTGTTTATTGTCAACTCTGCAGCTAGACAGCACTGAATCAACTGATTAACCATAACTGACACAAACAAAACATTTTTAAGCCAGTGACATCACACGACCAAGTTGAAAGTTAATTTTGAAACTGTTTGGGCCGCTTATCCGCAAACAGCTCTGAGAATAGACAGTCTATGATAATACTTCATGGTGACCCAAAATTATTCAAAATTTCTATTTTTGAGTTGTCAAAGTCAAATTTTTAGACAGGCTTTGTGTGGTTTGAAACTGCTGTTAAGATTATATTTCAACAGTGGAAGCGCTTAAAAATGATAAAATTTCATGAAGTTAGAAGATAACTGGGCTGTAACAACTTTTTATAAAATAGCATGATATATGAGATATTTAGAAATTTATTTAACTAGCATTATACCCGTGAAGCCAGCCTTAGCCAGGCCATGAAGTTTTTGGGGGGCTGTTTTCAGGAGAGTATTATGATTTTGATAAGATTGAAGCACCAAACCTGGCTAAGGACATTGTAGGCAGTTGTAAGAAGATGCTTGCAAAGTTTCATGGCTAGGAAATCAGTATTTTGGTTGGAGTAGTGTAAGGGGTCCGTGAATTAATAACTTACTAGCATTATACCCGTGAAGCCAGCATTAGCCAGGCCATGAAGTTGGTGGGGGGCTGTTTTCATGAGTATTATGATTTTGATAAGATTGAAGCACCAAACCTGGCCCTATCTCTCGTGACGTCACCACAGCAGCAGAGCTCAGCTGTCATATAGGGAAACCCTACGAGTCAGTGATCTGTTTGGTCAGATCAGACGAGGTGGGCGCGTAGCGCCCTCCGAGTCTGATCTGACCAAACAGATCACTGACGAGTTGGGTTTCCCTTTTATCCCCCAGCCACACCTTTAACAATATAGGCAAAGAGAAGCATAGGAATCAATTAACATATATTATAGTATGATAAAATGTTGATTTTAACATAATCTAAGCTAAATATGCCGAAATTGGGGCCAATTTGACACGCCAAAGTTTGCTTTTATGGGATTTGCTTTCCTGGACTTCATGGAGGTGTAGAACATCAGAAAATTATCCTATAAATTTGATACCTACACATATTTTGCAAAATATATTTGTCTTAGAGAACGCAAAATATTGAGGTGCTACATTCATATGCGAGAAAAAGAGAATTTTTTTAGTTCACAAGGAATTGTCATTTTTGCACTTTTTCTTGATTTTTCACATTCACAACTTTGTAAAGGCGTCATTCAATATGTTTGAATGATAGAAAGATGAAACTCTCAGATGTGTTTGCTATGGTAGTTTCCTAGAGGCTCAGCAAGTTTGGTATTCATAGACTAAATACTTTTAGCACAAAAAAATTAAAACCTCAACAACGTTTTTGGCTTTTTAGTCGCTTTTTTGAACTTCAAAGGTTCATTCCCATTTGTTCTTCATATCGTTGGTTAAAAAAAACTATTCCGTGTATAGCACTGTACTTTTTCACAAGTGTCTTATATTTGCCTGGCAATGCTAGCGCAAAATTTTAAGGTTCTATGGTTTACTGGTGCAAAGCAATTCATTTTTAACCACAACAGGAACAAAGATTTTCTGATCAATTTTCACAACTTTTCCCCTACGTTTAACTACTTTTCCCCGACTTTTCTTTACCAATACCTCTGTTACTTTTTATCAGTTTTCCAGAAAGTCATGCCATTTTAGGATTATTCCGAATATATAATGATAAAGGATTCCTGAAAGTTTGAAGGTGCTGAGATAATCATGGCCTGAAAAATGATCCTTTAATCAGAGTCATGTCATTTGAAAACTTCGCACAGCGTTCACTACTCAACAGGCAGCAAGGTGCTGTGTTGTGCTGTGTTGCTATGGTAACTCAGGTGTGTGATCTCAGCAGGCAGATCATACACCACAGATCACACTCTTTTCTGGCTGATAACGCACTTGATGGGGGATAACTGACTTCATCATCCTTTTTTAATTCTGAAAATTCCATGCGACGGCCGATTCTTTGCCATTTGCGCCACTTCTGTTGTGGTTAGAGACTTCTCGTTTGGAGCATTAGATGCGCTATGACGAATAAGGTGTCTGGAAAAACTACAAGAAACATGATATGAATTTATATATAGGAGTATTGGTCAGATAATGAATTTCACCGCAATATGCTATTTCACAATGGTGCAAAAAATTGGAACAATCTGCCACCACATTTAAAGGATTGTGCTGATCTAAATAAGTTTAAGAAAATGCTAAAGATCTACATAAAAAAGACTGATTGAGAATTTACTATTGTTAGAGGTATACACATAATATGTTGTATTACGATTGTCATTTTACTTATGTTTTATTGTTATTTTATACAGCTCAGATATTGTTTCTCGAATTGTTTTAATATATTTTTACTTTATTGTTTACATCTGTGCTTAATTACCTACTTTTAAAAGGGCCCGGTTTTAAAACAGCTCTGGCTTACCCGGTTTTATTTACCCTTGTAAAATATATTCACAATAAAAAATAAAAAATAAAAAAAAATACTATAATCTGACTGACTTTCAGTTCTCTACTCCCAATAGAAAATTTCTGCAGGCAATTTTCGGCATGCATGTCTAATTTCTCAAAAATGACTCTGTGACATAAATAAATTTTTGCATCAATATCCAGGCCCGTTGGGTCATATGTCTGTGTCATTATATTGTTCCTCACTTTATTTGGAAGCAAATGACAAAGAAATAAAGAATTCTATCTCGTCTTTTTTTTTTTTGCGCTATGTTTCATAAAAAAACTTTAATTTTCAAAATTGAAACTTTTGTTCCGAACCCCTAGAAAAGCTCTTTAAACTAAATATATTTCTCTGGAATTTTAGTCAGCTTTTCCATCAACCCTTTCCTCTTTAATTCCATGCTTCATTTAATAACATAGGATGAATAGCCACTGAACGGCAGGGAAAACTTCACAGTAAGAAAATTAAGGAAAATATTGAGTTTTTCAGGTTTGCGCGGACTGACTTTCTTTTACATAACCCCAATTATTTTGAAAGAAAGGCTGGTAGCGACCACTTTTGTTTATATATCCTTGCTATAAACTATATTTTGGATCATTTTAAACTATTTTAAAGAAATCCTATCTTAGAAAGTTCACGAGTATCGAGCCACCTTAAATGACGTAACAAAGACACCTTATCGCTTTAATATGAGTTCTGATATTGTATGATGTAAGTATAAAATGAAAATCACTTTTCTAGGTGTATTCAAACTTTTGGAGGGTAGCGTATGGCATATAAATGATTGCACATGAAGATTGAAGAATAAGAGTTCAACTCTAATCTGACGTTTCAACATTTCAATACAATGTAGCAATCAGATAGGCACTCCAATCTGACACTGCAGTAGGCCTACAACTGTGGCAATTCAATAGCAATTAGGAGCTATTAGGCAATACAATAGCAATTAGGCAATTTAATACATTGTAGCAATCAAGCAATTCAATAGCAATCAGGCAATTCAATAGCAATCAGGTAACTCAGTAGCAATCAGGTAAGCTTCATAAAGCCCTGAAAGCTTCAGAAACTTCTATAGTGCCCTCAGGGCACCTTGGCAATGCCCTGAGGACATTTCGGACTGACGGACCTTCGGAATGCAGGGCCTTGCCACTCATCCAGGTGGGACCCTAACATTCGGAGTGGTGGGCCCTCATAGTGATGCCTTCAGGGCACCATAAGCAGGGTATGCCCTCAGGGCATTACAATGCCCTCAGGGCACCATGATGCCCTCAGGGCATCAAAAATTCGGACTGGCGGGCCCTCGGAATGACGGACCTTCGGAATCGCCGACCCTCGGACTGGCGGGCCCTCGGACTGGCGGGCGGACACCAGATGTTACAGGTGCAAATTTACAAGAGCTTACAGACCAGCAGGAAAACACTTCTTGTGACGTCATATCCAATTTTATTCATGTTCTTGCTTTGTAACCCTCAATGACTCTTTCATGTCCTCTTGACCTATACTTATCATGTTACTGAACAGGTGGCGCTTCTGGCTGTGAGAACAGTGAAATTTTAGCAGTGGATATTTTCATCTTTTTAACAAAGCTCTGGGCATATTTAACTGCTGTTCTTGTGTGTGGTTGTCGGTAAAGTGTTTCTGACCTGTTATTTGCCATTTTTGTGTTGTTTCCAGGTGATTTTAATGCAGTAACTTGCAATTCAATTACCTGCTATCTTCAACAGCGTTTTCTGGCTCCAATCCACATTGTTTTGACCTCGATTTTCGCTCATTTTACGTTCGTTTTTGCTCAAGAAAAGCTATTTAACTGTCATATTTTCTATTTCCAGCACTCATTTATTACTCCAGACACTTTCTACAGCACTTGACAGCATCAGTTAACGGGAATTTTAAGGGAATTTAGTTTGAAGAGCTCGAGACACTGCCAATACACATCCTAGAACTCCACTCACCAGCACCAGCATAGCCAAGCAGCCAGCATACTATCCCATCAATAATTTATAATAATTACCAGAAGATTGTCTTTGTACAATCCATTCTAATGAAAAATTAAAAATATAAGATTAAAAAAGCATATAAATATATCAGATTTCTAAGGAAATTATAAAAAATATATTTATTTATATATATATTGTAAAATAATCACCTTTCCAAATACTTGTACTTCAATTCTCTAAAAAAGAAAAAAAATTTCACTTACAGGAAACCACTGCCTGCTGATTCCAAGAAACATAGTCCCAGACAGCGAACCCCCGTTTCTATACCCTTGTATTTGCCCTTGTTTTCTCAGCTGCTCTGTAACGCAGTTGTGCCTACACTTGAACTTCTTTACCTGAACTTCTGTTGCTCTCTAACGCAACACTCTTAACTCAGCTGCTCTGTAACGCAGTTGTACCTACACCCAAACCTCTTTACTATACCTGAACTCTGTTGCTCAGTAACGCAACACTCTAATTTCAGCTGCTCTGTAACGCAGTTGTACCTACACCTGAACTTTTATCTACCTGAACTTCCGTTGCTCTGTAACGCAACACTCTAATTTTCAGCTGCTCTGTAAAGCAGTTGGGCCTACACCTGAACCTCTTTACTATACCTGTACTCTGTTGCTCAGTAACGCAACACTCTAAATTTCAGCTGCTCTGTAAAGCAGTTGGGCCTACACCTGAACCTCTTTACTATACCTGTACTCTGTTGCTCAGTAACGCAACACTCTAATTTTCAGCTGCTCTGTAAAGCAGTTGGGCCTACACCTGAACCTCTTTACTATATCTGAACTCTGTTGCTCAGTAACACAACAACGCAACACTCTAATTTCAGCTGCTCTGTAAAGCAGTTGTACCTACACCCGAACCTCTTTACTATACCTGAACTTTGTTGCTCAGTAACGCAACACTCTAATTTCAGCTGCTCTGTAACGCAGTTGTACCTACACCTGAACTTTTATCTACCTGAACTTCCGTTGCTCTGTAACGCAACACTCAAATTTTCAGCTGCTCTGTAAAGCAGTTGGGCCTAGACCTGAACCTCCTTACTAATCTGAACTCTGTTGCTCAGTAAAGCAACACTCTAAAAACCAGCTGCTCGGTAAAGCAGTTGTACAAAACCCCTGAACTTCTTTACCCCACCTGAACTTCTGTTGCTCTGTAACGCAATACTCTAAGATCAGCTTCCCCAGAACACAGTTGTGCCTACACCTGAATTTCTGAACGTAGGTCCTCTAAAATAACATGTCCAAACATATGAAGCTCTATTCTGATGTCTTGCGTACTGGTTTAAATGGTCTCAAAAGTAGGCCAGCATACAATCCTGACTCCAAACCAAATATTAGATACAGGACCACTGATACGCAGTCTATAAAGCTGAAAAACAGATTTGATGCTTTGATGGGTTCAGACAAACACGGAAATACCTGCACAACCAACAAAAACCGCAAAATGGAAAACCACATTCTAAAAGCCTGCGTATGGAATGCCCAAAGTTTGAGACAAAAAACAGAAGTGGTAAAGAACTATAGAGATGAATTTGATCTTGACTTATTTCTCTTTACGGAAACTTGGCTTAAGGCAGATGATATAGTGGAAATTGGCAACCTGGAAAGAAATGGAGAATATTTTTACCTTGGTGCACCCCGCGAAGGAAGACCTGGAGGTGGTGTAGGCTGCATTTTAAAATCAGGCTTGAAAGCAACCAAAATCAACAGCATGAAAACCAGAACCTTCGAACATATGGAAATTCAAATACATTTGAATGGAAAAATTATCACAATTCTTCTTGTGTACCGACCTGAACCCTCAAACAAGAACAAATACAAGTTATCAGAATTTTTCACGGAATTCACGCAATTCTTGGCTCATTATCATACGTATCACCATGAAATTGTCATAACCGGTGATTTCAATTTCCACATGAATAAACCTGATGATGCTAGAGTTATGCAGTTCAATAGCATCCTCGAAATGTATGATCTTGAACAGCATGTGTCTTCTTCAACACACAAAGACGGAAACACTCTAGACCTGGTTATCACTCACAAAAGTTCTACTTTCAAAGGCTGTACAGTCAGCGACTTGCTTTCTGACCATAATTGTGTCCTTTTCAATATGGCAATTAACAGAGGAAAAAATGCACAAAAGAAAATCTCATTTAGAAAGACACATGATATCAATCTAGAAAAATACAAGAAAGACATCGAAAAACACTTGTCACAGAAAATGCAAAAGGAAAAGTCATCGGAATACCTGTCAAAACTTGTCTCACTCTACAATTCCTCTAAGGTGGTTCTTGACAAGCATGCACCTGTCATTACCAAACAGGTGACACTGCGTAAGCCAACTCCATTTACTAATTCCAATATCAAAACACTGAAAACAGCAAAAAGAAAAGCAGAACGATCATGGAGGCGAACTGGACTGGAAAAAGATTGGCAAGACTTCCAGTTGAAACGAAATGCTTTAAATGACCAGCTCAATCAGCTCAAATCTGATGATCTAAGAGCAAAGATAGAAAGCACCAAGGGAAATTCCAAAGCAATGTTCAAGATACTAAATTCCAACCTCAACAGGAAACAAGAACTGCCTCTGCCCAATCATGAAAACTGCAAGGACCTAGCAAATGAGTTCAACTCATTCTTTGATGAGAAAATCAAGAAAATAAGATCAAAGCTGGACTCTTGCAACAATAACATTGCAAATGCTGAAAGCTTCACAGGCCATAAATTAATTCAGTTCAAAACCCTTACGATATCAGCTGTTAAAAAATTGATCAAAAATATGCCTGTCAAACATTGTCAACTGGACCCCATCCCAAAATGGTTGCTGCTGGAGTGTATTGATGAATTTCTGCCAATAATAACAGAAATAGTCAACACATCACTAACTCTTGGGGAAATGCCCCTGGATCTGAAACATGCACTTGTCAGGCCACTCTTGAAGAAAGGAGGTCTTGATCTCATAAAGCAGAATTACCGACCAGTGTCAAACTTGTCTTTCCTGGGCAAAATCATTGAAAGTGCAGTTATCAAACAATATATGGATCATCTAATTCGAAACAAACTTGATGACGACAAACAATCAGCTTATAAGCAATTTCATAGCACAGAAACACTCCTCACAAAAATCCAAAATGACATCATGGTGAATATGAGCAAGGGCGAAATAACCATGCTGGTACTTCTAGATTTATCAGCAGCTTTTGACACAATTGATCACAATATTCTATTGACTAGACTGGAAAACAGATATGGTGTAGGCAACTTAGCCCTCAACTGGTTCAAGTCATACATTTCCAAACGATCCCAGTCTGTCTTGATACATGACCAAACATCAGAGAAGCTGCCTCTCAAATTTGGCGTTCCCCAAGGCTCGAAACTTGGTCCAGTCTTATTCAATTCTTATATTGCTCCAGTGAGTGAAGTCGCTTCTCGAAACCAGATCGAGGACCAGAAGTATGCCGATGATGAGCAGCTCATTTTATCATTCAAACCGACATTCACAGAACAAGAAAATGCAATCATGAAAATGGAAAAGAGCATAACCGAAATCAGAAAATTTCTTCACGAAAACAAACTGTGTAACAATGGTGACAAAACGGAACTTCTCATGATTGGCACACCACAACAACTGAATAAACTCCGAGTGTCATCAATCAATGTTGAAAATGTTTCAATCAAAACAGCAGAGAATGTCAGGAACTTGGGTGTTATCTTTGACAAAAATATGACAATGGAGAAGCAAGTTAACAAGATGTGCCGAAATGCTTACTTTAATCTTCGAAACATCTCCAAACTTCGAAAATCCATGAACAAAGACACCGTTAAAACTGCTGTAAATTCTCTGGTCACACCTCACCTGGACTATGGAAATGGCCTATTGTATGGCATTTCTCAATATTTGGTGAACAAACTCCAAGTTGCCCAAAATTCAGCAGTTCGTCTCATTGAGAGATTGAAACACCAAGACAGTGTAGGATCATACCGAAAGCAGCTTCACTGGCTGCCTATTCCTGTTAGAATTAAATTTAAGTTGATGACAACAACCTGGAAGGCATTAAATGGCCAAGCTCCCTTGTACATTCAACAGATGGTCCAGCTTAAAACAAACAGTGACCGTAATCTTAGAAGTAACAACAAGCTTTTGTTAACAGAACCAGCTTCAAACCGTCAAAATAAGTTTGAAGACAGGGCTTTTTCGTGCGCAGCACCAAAACTCTGGAACAAGTTACCCGAGAGTGTTCGCACAACAAAGACCCTCGAGTGTTTCAGGAAAAACCTAAAAACCCACTTATTTAAAATTTTCTACAAATAATTTTTCCACCCAAGCGCTTCTGAGCAGTTTACTGGAAGAGGCGCTATATAAATCACTATTATTATTATTATTATTATTATTACTAGTGAAAGTCGGTAAATATAAAATGTTATTATTATTATATTATATCACATCAAGATACAAATATGTTACAATAATATATGATAGCCTGCAAAAACAACACATTTTATTAATAAAATGTTTTCCTGTAAGTTCATACTGGCACCATGAATTGCTTTGTTGTATAACGGGTATAATAGGTAAAATCTCAGATCGTAAATTGGTTAAATCGATACATAAGCTATTTAAAGATATTGTGGCGACCAACCAGCTTTCAAAAAAATGACAACCGGAAGTAAAATTCCGCTAAATTAAGGCATAAAGATGCCGACACGTTTCGTAAGATTCCACAGCCTACAGAGCACCTAGAGACTTGCGGATTGGAGCAAAATGCACCTAAAATAATTCCTGATATGAAAAAAAATGGTTTCAGACAGGTTAAACTCCAAAAACAGATCGAAACGAGCCGTATCGCGCACGAAAAAAACATCGCGATTCTTCAACTTTCAACACCACTGTTGATGATGCATTCTACGTCCGAAAAATGACTAAAACAAGTTAACAGTCGACCAAAACTGACTCAACAAGACAACAAAACCTTGATGAACTAATTTCTCAACATACCCTTAGCTTGTCCTTCTTCAAAATCGCCGAAATAGGCCAAGCCCTATCAGCGTGCCTCGGCGGTCCAACGTCGGCCCGAATCTGGTCCGATGCTACTGACATCGGACTGATGCTGGGCCGACGTTGGACCGCTGAGGCATGCTGACAGGGAGAAAGACGGGTCTTCGTCGCAAATCATTGCTGACCTCGAAATGACACCAGAACTAGGTCACTCAGACCAGAACCGGGTCAAGTGGACGTGGCTTGCGGCGCCAAAGTTGATAAAAGGGGGCCAGCGCCGTGCTCGAGATCTATTCGTCTGCTGGCTGCCAGGCTGTCAAGATGTGAGAAATCAGTGAAAAAAGCTAAAGTCCCTGCTTCAGAGCCTAGAAGGAGCGCAGAAAATTATGCAAACAGCCCAAGAAAATAGCTAAAAACTACAGAATGCAAGGGTAACCAATTACTAATTTTCAAGACCTCAACAGTGTGAATTTTCAAGCAAGTGTTCAGCCTGCTGTTCCCAGTGTAAAACCGCGTGCTGCCACGCACAACCGCATGCTGCCACGCGCAACCGCGTGCCTCCACGCACAACCGCGTGCCTCCACGCACAACTGCGTGCTCCCCGCGCACAAGTCTCAAGATGCTACAATTAAAGAATTAAAGACAATAAAGTACAGCTTCAAAGAGACAAGACAAGACAGTTCAACCTCGTGCTCCCACGCACAATAGCGTGCTCCCACGCACAACCGCGTCCTCCCACGCACAAGTCTTCCTCAGCTCAGCCAGATGAACTAAATAATACACACAAATTCTCCAGAACTCTTACGGAGCTTCTTCATTCTGCTGCGTGCCTCCCACACACAACCGCGTCCCTCCCACGCACAACCGCGTGCCTCCCACGCACAACCGCGTGCCTCCCACGCACAACCGCGTGTTCCCACGCACAAGTCTTCCTCAGCTCAGCCAGATGAACTAAATAATGAACACAAATTCTCCAGAGCTCTTACGGAGCTTCTTCATTCTGCTGCGTGCCTCCCACGCACAACTGTATGCCTCCCACGCACAACTGCGTGCCTCCCACGCACAACGGAGTGCCTCCCACGCACAACGGCGTGCCTCCCACGCACAACTGCGTGCCTCCCATGCACAACTGCGTGCCTCCCACGCACAACTGCGTGCCTCCCACGCACAACGGCGTGCCTCCCACGCACAACTGCGTGCCTCCCATGCACAACTGCGTGCCTCCCACGCACAACTGCGTGCCTCCCACGCACAACGGCGTGCCTCCCACGCACAACGGCGTGCCTCCCATGCACAACCGCGTGCTCCCACGCACAAGTCTTCCTCAGCTCAGCCAGATGAACTAAATAATGAACACAAATTCTCCAGAGCTCTTACGGAGCTTCTTCATTCTGCTGCGTGCCTCCCACGCACAACTGCGTGCCTCCCACGCACAACTGCATGCCTCTCACGCACAACCGCGTGCCTCCCACGCACAACCGGGTGCCTCCGCCTACAACCTCATGCTCCCACATCCAAGCCTCAAGAGGATTCAGGCGTTGAAACAAAGACAATAAACTTTAATTCCGTGAAATTATTATCCCTCGCAGTGACTTTGGACCTCCATGCAGTTCTCCCGTACAGTAACTTTTATCGTTTGGATTTGGGACTGTATCTTGTTGGCCAGAATTCTAAAAGAAAGACAATTTGACATAAATCCATATGAAACCACGCTACCCGAGTTACGTCACAATATATATTAATTTATCATTGTTCGACTTGCTTTGATGTTGTATATGCACATGCCTTGGAAACCTTCCAACCTGACTTACAGTTATACAATACTAGAAAATCAAAAAAGAAAAGTTCATCAATTTACTCTGATTTACCCAAATCACTAACATCATTGTTGTGAAGATGAAAGTTTAGGTTATTCACCACAAGAGAGGGAATAAGTGATTTATCAACCAACAGCTTTAGCCCAAGGTGTGAAATCTTGAGATTTTGACATGCTATCGGGAGAATTGATCAAGATTGGCCAATTATCTATCAATTTTCACAAAATTTGGAATTCTGTTTCTCAAGATATTTAGCCTGTGACGGCAATAGATTTAAAAGTGATTCCTCCAAGTGAAATGACAAATAAATCACTTTGAGTGTCAACAAATCTATAAAAAAAGTAAGCAAAATCCATCAGTCTGATGGATATCACAATGGTGACGTCATCAGATGATCAGACTGTCCTATGATGTCAGAAGATGCTTTCTGTGACTTCATCACCACAGACAGAGATTGACCAATCAGACAACGCCATTTTCCTAATGTATAAAGAAAAAAATCACTTCTTGAAGTTCACAGGATGAGGGTTCATTTACTTTAAAGTGCACTGACACAGCGCTCCTGCAGAAACATTGGGGTTTAAAAAATGAGCCCGAAACGGGACCTATACCACCTGAAACTACACAATCGTACGAACATTGTAAGACAAAAAAAAAAAATCTGTTGGGAATTTTTTTGAGAAATTTTGGTTTTAAAAAATATAGTTTATCCCACCACTAGAATACATGTGTAGTGGCATATTACACAATTACAGTAAACGAATGACGATTACTTACTTACAGCTGCTTTTGGCCATCAGTGACCTCACAACAAGCCCTATCAAATACATTGAAATGAAGTGTCAATTTCGTCATTGGGCAACTTATGACCTCACTGATGAGTGCAGTGGAGCAGTAGGTGACACCTTTCGATAACATTAAAAGTATAGGGTATGACGTCATTGATTGCTTATGAGTGATGAAGAATAACATGGAGTAGATAGGCTATGACCTCACAAGGTACATTTCAGTTCAATTCTGTAAGCACTTGAAGTTCTTCTACTGTAACAAGCTTGAAAATGTGATGAAACCAGTTGGCTGAGCACTGTTATGCATTATAAACAAGTTTTGATGATGAATTAAAAATTTTTGCTTACTTATGTCAAAAAAGTGTGACAAATTGTTTATCACACACTGTAAAAATGCACAAATGCTAGAAGTTACCCAAATTCGAGAATTTTCATGATTGCTAAGAACTTAAGGTTATCCTTAACAATGATATGGGAAACATCTTGTGACTTTTGAATTGAAAGAATGTCTCAAATGTATTTTCATAGGCCAGGAAAGAGTGGCAAGCAATCAACTCTCATACCACGTAATGCATTGCGGTCTCTCCTGCACAAAACCCACAACTAACTAAACTCATTTAGTGTCCTTCCCTTCTCTCTTAAAAAAGTGGGTGTCATGAATGAATTGTCTATTGAGCTGTTGAAGCTCTTTTTTAATTTGATTGACCAGTCGAAACATAGGCCTATGTGTAGTTTAACACTGTGAAAGACTAAATTTGGAGTGAAACCCTCGGGGAAAAATTAATTTATCCAATCGCTGATATTGAGTATCCCTTAATATGCTGTCCAGTATGTTGCACAGAAGCTATGGAGCCTTACTACAGCTGTTTTATTGCATTCCAGGATGTCATACTCGCACGCTTTGATAAATCCCTTAATTCTTTCAAATCAAAGAAATTCTTATATCCAGTAAATTTGTTCATGCTGTAGAATATATCAAAAACCACCTGAGTACTCATTTCGATAAGACAGGTACAAGGTACATCTGGAAAAGTGTAGCAAACATCTTGCGCAATTTGCCACACAGGACAGGTTGTTTATAATTGCGCGCAATGCCTACTTTGACAGGCTGTCCAACAGCTGATGATTTGAAGAAATTCAGCCAAACTTTTGAATTATACTTAATTTGTACCGCATATATGCTCATAACGCTTATGTAAGTCTTAGTGTATATTATGCATGAGGGAAATGGTTGCTTCCTGCACAAATCTATGAAGAAGTTTGCATGTGGTTTGCTTGTCATGACCTGATTTGTCACCACAAATATTAACAAGTATCATTCTGTGCTGCCACCTAGCTCTTTATTTGAATTCTTGCATATAGATTTTGTACCATATACTAAACAGGCCGATTAGGAATCAGTGCTGACTTATGATTGATCTTTCTTATGAGTGACAGCTTACTAGTAACATTTATATCCATTTTAGGCATGCTTTAACTATTTGAAAGCTTTATAAAGCTTCACATATCCATACTAAGGATAATGGTTCAAATTTCAATAACTAAACACTGAAAATCTGTGGAAATTGGTTACTTTAAGTATTTTTGCATTCTGACAGTGTGCGATAAACAATTTGTCACATTTATTTCAATAAAGTCAGTAAATATTTTAAATTCATCATTAAAACTTGTTTGTAATGTGTTACTGAGCTTAGCCAACATGTTTCATCAAATTTTAAAGCTTGTTAAATGTGCTATATGCCATGACACATGTATTCTAGTGGTGGGATAAACTACATTTTTTTAAACTTGAATTTCTCAAAAAATTCCCAACAGATGTTTTTCGTTTTTGTCTTTAAATTTTCATATGATCATGTAGTTTCAGGTGGTATAGGTCCTGTTTCGGGCTCATTTTTTTAACCCCAATGTTTCTTCAGGAGCGCTGTGCTTCTGTCTGGGCTCCCATCATGTCTGAGTGCTTGAAATGTTCTGGCAGTGTCAGGCTTCATGCCATCCTGCCCCTTCACCTTGTCTGATTTGGAGTTCCCAGTTTGTTATGAATAATTGTATTTTTTCATTTAATTAAATAATTACATATCTTTTACCTATTTAATATGTTTATCAGTAAACATTAATTTTCATTTATTTTTAAGCGACCAGTTGTTGTCTGATGCAGTTACAGGCCTAGTGCCTTCCTGTCTGTAACCCTTGTCAGCTGTTCTCCAGTGTATTCTTATCATGCCAGTTCATGGCTTCCAAGCCACTGTACTTTTTTTGTGACTCCTGATCTCTTGCCCAGGGTTTTTCTACCTGCAGGTGTCATCTGTTGCGACCAGAGGCTTTCACCTATTCAACACCACCGTCTGATCCGTCGCTATGGCTCCCTCCAGGTCCCATTAAGATTTTCAGCTGGGGCTGGACCTATTTTTGGGATTCCGAGCCAGTCCATCCTTCCTTCGCGACCATGAGTACTGCCCAGATCTCCATGGTGTCATTGCTCACCTGTCTGCCCAAGAGTTTTCAGCTTGAGCTGGACTCGCCCAACTTTTCGACAAAGTGCCTTCACCTACATGCCGGACTTCCTGCTCCCTCGATCGCCGGACGAGCGGAGTTTTCAGCTTGTGCTGGACTCACAGGAATGTCTGCGAATTGGTACCTTCACACAAACGAGTTTTTCAGATGGTGCTGGACTCATTCATCATCTTCGTAAGAGGTTTTCAGCTGGTGCTGGACTTCCTCCTTCTCCTCCTGCGTCTCCCTGCTCGTTCCTGTTAGGTGGGGGCGTTCTTCGTAAACTCCGAACGGTGGCCTGTGTTGCCCCCACCTTTGTCTGACAACTTGATTTATGTCTGTAACTGTCATCATAATAAAGTTTATGACAATTAACAACAACACGACTCGTTTGTTGTCAGTCAAACCTAGCTGCCAGGAACAAGCCAACATCAAGCACAAATGAGGATTTCCCGCCTGGGAAATCAGTTTGTGCGGAGGGGGGCGCTCGTGTCAGTTCTTCCGCGTTCGCCATTACCGCAACATCTCTTCTGTCAGAAGTGGAAGACTTTTTCCTCACCCGCCCTCCCAGTGTGACTTTACTCGGACAGACTTTTCTTGTATAAATATAATTTGTGTTATCCATTTTCTAACCTATTGCTGTTCCTTCATTACAGATGATTTCATATTTGTAGACATTTGTGGAAGAAAATACATCATTTTTCCTGCAATTTTCATTGGTTGAGAGAAGGCATGACACCACTCTCTCCTGAAAAGTGACATAGCGTTTTACATGAGGGACCATGGCATTCTAATCCATTGATCTGCTCAATGGAACTGACTCTAGCTGTTTCAAGTGAGAGTTTCTGTTAGTGTTTCACACATTTTTAGTACACACATTCTCAAAGTCTAATACTATGATTATTTTTTACAGAAAACAAACAAACATGCGTGTAACATTTTCTCAGATCAAATTACTGGGACCCTGGTTTGATCCCCATTATGATTTTCTAATGAATGTTGGCACCATCACTGGATCATCCCCCCTATTCTCAGGGATAATTCAGAATTTATGACTGGGGGGGTGGGGACTTTTGATGGAACTTTCTGCGAAAAGTGATACCCCGATTTGGTTTCACAAATATTTATAGTACCACAACTTTTGTTAAAATTTCATTTGACATTTAAGCATGTTGTGAAAATAAGTACCCCCCTTGAAACAGTTGGGAAAAATTGGTACCCTGTTGGGAAATATTCCCATTACCCCAAGTCATAAGAAGCATGTGCAAAAGGTGGTTCCCACTGAAGTTAAACTATAGACACTACCACCCCCCCTCGACCCACTCGTGAAATTTAATTCTGAATAGTCCTTTACTTTTATCACATACAATGCTTTTGGTCAAGGTATGATAATTTAGCTTTCAGAGATTTGAAGCCATTCAGATTTGGCTTGAGACTGATTTAATATCAACTGAAGCAATCAACTGTAACACAGGAGTGTGAAATACAACAGTTTATGAGGATTGCGGTTTGACATGTGTGAACAACTGCCACAATACCAAGTCGGCCTTTGCAGCAATTTATTGGTTGAAATTATGACATAATTTTTCCAGCCAACATCACTTGCTTGAAGCAAACTGAAAAAAAGTGACATGCTTTGTACAGCTTGGCCAATCACCTGGCAGGATTTTCTGATGTCAGATCAAAAATTTTGCTAAATATTTTGTAATTTGATTTATGTCTACAAATATGAAATCATCTGTAATAAGTTTGGACATTTTTTATTTCAATTTCGTTAGTTCATTTTTGTAGTTTTAGGGATCCATATTTTCCTATACATGTCCTAGTCATTGTTGTACTTTCTATTTCCTTCCATCTGCTTTTCCATTGTCTTGTATGTTGTATTTGTTTGATATTTCTGTGGTGTGGTCTCTGTTGCCCCCACCTTTGTCTGACAACTTGAGTTATATCTGTAACTGTCGTCATAATAAAGTTTATGACAATTAACAACAACACGACTCGTTTGTTGTCAGCCAAACCTAGCTGCCAGGAACAAGCCAACATCAAGCACAAATGGCAACTTTGTGAGCAACTGATTTATGTCTGTAACTGTCATCATAATAAAGTTTATGACAATTAACAACAACACGACTCGTTTGTTGTCAGCCAAACCTAGCTGCCAGGAACAAGCCAACATCAAGCACAAATGGCAACTTTGTGAGCATTCACCGTAGACAACTGTTATAATCTTCACAGAGTTGTTTGATTAATACATATGCAAACTTGTGACTTAACAACTTCAACCTTTAATGGACCTTGCTATAAACAAATGGCCTTGGCATTTTTTTGTAAACACATGGATTATGTAATGTATATTTGTTCTGTCAGCCCATTTGCTGGAAGGGGTGTGATGTCAAAGTTTCATGGGTTTTTCCAGACCCAATTTTCACTCTGACATTGAGCTGAAACTGTGATGCTCAGTTTTGGGGGATTCACATTGGCTAAAAGCCAGGGAATCTGTTCAAAATGACATCAGACCTTGAGTTTATTTTACATATATTGCAATGCCAGAGAGTAGAGTCGTCTCTGACATCACACTTCAACAGTATAGGAAGAACTTGAGATTCCTCATAAATATAACAAGCCTGTAACTTGCAGACAACAAACATGATGTTGCCTGTTGCTCTATAGAAGTTCTTATATTTTTTGTTATGATGAAACGTTAGCTCTGAAATATTTACATAAAACAGTCATGATTCCACAGAATCTTTTGAGCAAGATACAAGCTACTATAATGAGCAATATTACAGCTATCTTGAGGCCTACCCTTGACTTTCTAGGTCTGTGGTAAGTTGCTTTTATGTCCTTTTTGTTCGACTGATCTTGTGACCTTTTATTGGACCAAATGTTCACAGCACTGTTGTCACCGTCCTCCTCATTGTCTAGTAGTTCTGGCTCTCAACATGATTTTCTCAGGGGTTCAAAATGTTTTAGCTTTCGCATCGGCGTTGGTTTTCTCATCCATTCAATCAACTGATACATTTAGATGATCCACACATCATCCCTTTTACACATTTCATCTAAGAATTTTCCGAGAGCATTAAATTGGAACGTCTTGAAGAGCCATCCTTCGTGCATGTTTATCTCTAATGGAGCGCGGTTGTTCTTGTAATGGCGGTCGAAGTTCTTCTTTAGATATTTCAAAGCGTCTTTTTCTGTCTGCAAGTTTTGTTTCGGACAAGCGTCCACCATTGAGCACAATTCCCCATCTAACCCTAACCACCTATTCATGGGAATTTCCCAGGTACCAGGGAATTTTGGCCTCCGGCAAATGTTGTTATCACAATAGAATGAGTTGACGTGGTAATCAAGAGTATACGGCCAGGCTGGCATTGAGTTTTTCTCCCTTCTCCAGTCTTTGTATTCCGCATTGGCCCACCACTTCCACGAATCACGATGCTTCATCGCATGCACTCCAATTTCGTGTCCGTCAAGATACAAATCGCTCACCATCTCGTTCACCGTCCAATCGCCCGACACGAAAAACGTCGCTGTTATCCGACAGCCATTTGGGTTCTTCCTGTGTTTGTCAAACAACTTCCTGTACAGGTGAATATTCTGCTCGTTTATGTCATCCTCAAATCCAAATACTATGATCTGTGGAGTATCTTCCAACCTTACTTTATCCGGTCCCTTTTGGCCGGGGCAAAAACAGTTCGGCAACTTGCAGTTCTCTTGAGTACAAGTTTGGGTAGTTGCTACAAATGTCACTGATATGGATATTAAGAATACAATCAATGCAAAAATGAAATTAGAAACTTTTCTCTGTTTTCCATGTTTTAATTGAACTTTGATAATCAGGATATCCAATAGTCAAAAGATGATATATTATGCACTTTAGAATTTGACCGAGAATTTCATGATCCTGGTACTCTATCCATAATTGTTGAATAACAAATGGCGATTAAAGTCTTCGTCATATAATGAATCTGTTATGTTAAGAAACTGGAAATATTATATGAAATTTTCAAGCACTCTTTTAGATATCCCATGTCCATTTTTCTATCATGCACCATGTTTTCAAGTGTAGCAATATTTGAATTTCCGACCTTATTGTGGTCCATCAATATCTTTACTACACAAGCTGTATTTCCAACAATTAGACATACGTTTATGAAAATGGAAACGTGTCTATTCTCTATTTCTAAAGACTGACCATCTGGTGGCCATTTGCTAACATGCATTTCAATTTAGATTTTCCGACATGAATCATTGCTCTTGCACGACGTCTAACTCAACGGATAGATGATTACTTTTACGTCCTGTATTTATTAATCATGAATGCACTTAATAGGCTTTGGGGTGGACTGGCCCTCTTGGCTGGAAGGCTATGCTCTGGAGCAACCACCTATAACAGATTGTATCAACGCTTAACACGGGTTCCTGAAGTGGTTTTTAGCGGGCCGTCAAAATGACCATATTTGGTGAACAATCACTTTGTGATGTCATACAATTGTATCAACTGCAAAATGTTTGCATGACGCCATCAGCGCATGACAACGATCGAATTTTGGCGATGCAACAAATGGCGAAATAGTACAAAATAGTAAGTTTCAAGCTAAGTTCAGTTATGATTTATTGAAATAATGTCATGGTTACCAATCGGCTGGGATTTGGGGCGGTAACTGCATCCGAAGACGAAGGTACCTGTGACCATGCCTGATGACATGACGAGGGTAGTTGCCCTTTTTATTTTCATCCAAATGCATCATTAAGCCAGTAAAGTTGGTCAGTAAAAACTTGTTTCATTTTCAGGATGATCAGTGCAAGATATCTTAACTACATTATCATACATGATAGTTGTGCACAGTGACATCAACTAATGTCTTATCTATGGAAATGTGTACATCACTGAATATCTATTGTTATGGTCTGCAAGTTTTCAGAGATCTCAACTGTGACTAGTCTGAGCATATCGTGATTCGTGTAGCAAGTTGTTGGTTGCCCTAGTGAAAGTTTGTCAAACACTTGTAAACGGCTCTTATTCTGCTGAAATGTGTGCATTTTTCATGTTAATTTAATGCCAATCATTGCAATGATAACCTCAGAGAAGTTTTTCCAATGCAGGTAAATACACTGCTCAAGCACCATGAAAACCCCATTGGAAAATGGCTGAAAATGGTTCTTCTCCCAGAGTACCGGTATCAAGATGAAAGTTTTCACATTTCTGGTAGTTGCCATCAGGTATATTTATGAAAATTTACACATCTTCTGGTGCAATACGTTTGTGTCAAATTAAATCTTCGTGGCTACTGTCGAAAATGCAAGTCACAAAATTCACAAAATTCAAGATCCTATGATCATTAATTTCAACATCAATTTTGTTTGCTGCATGGGGTCGGGAAAACCTAGCCACAATTAAAGATGATCAAATTAATAAGATGTAAGTGTCAATGAAGACCTCCCCCCCTATACTCAAGTTTTGTGTCAAACTCTTCAAAAAAGATGTTCCATTCAGATTTATGAATTTGTTTAGCTCAAATACCCTCGTCATCATATGCAGTTAGCTTCGTTTTTCCATTATTGGAAAAACAGTTACCTTCATCTTCTTTTAACATGGGATCCAATGGGATGACCTAGATTTTTTCAATTTATTTTACAAAACGAGGCGAGGGTAACTCAGTTACCCTCGTCCTGTTTTGCCAAAATCATGTTCATTCCCTGTATGAATAATTCACAAATTTAACTCACACAAAATGTCACATTTTGGTAAAAAAAATTAGAAAAATGTCAAAGGAAAGGAAAAACTAATTCAAATCAAGCTAAAAGCAGGTGAAGCATTCACAACAAACAACAGAATCAATTATGTAGGGCTACAATTTACTTCTTTGGTAAATGTGTTTATTTTGATTTGATTGATTTGATTTTAATTTCTTGGTCATGAACACAATTCACACTCTACACACTATTTTTAGCTGACACATATCTAACTCAAGTAAAATCCTCTTTGAAATGAAACAATAATGTCTTGCCATCAACACTGGTCTCCCTAAAAGTGCTAAATGACTTAAACATTTTTTATGCCCCAATGTCAGCATGAAAATATGAGTGTGATAAACCATAAATTTAAGATTAATATAAACTTAAAATTTTCTTGACAAATTTTTTTTTGTTTTTGTCTTGAAACGTTCTCCTGGCCCTGCTTTATAAGTGTGCGTTTTCAGTTTTCTTGTCAAGTTAATTTTTTTTACTTGAAATTGATTCAGGAGCGCTGTGGGAAGATATCTCAATTGGATATTTGACACTTACCTTGCTATGCTTTCGGGAGGAAAATTATTTCTGTCATGTCTCAGAGAATATTGTGGCTCATTTGTGGAAAAAAAAAATTATCTTCTAATATCTTGAAAGGTAGGACCTTAAAGCTGTATGTATGGAAGCTGAATATAAAATTGGATACTGCAGAAATTTTGTCACCAAGATTAGTATATGATCAGGGATCTAGCTCTATTGGTTGCTGAGATGTGGTTATTTAAAAAATACTTTTCGGAATATTTCAGTGTACATATCTTTTGAAGCTGTGGTGGTATACCTAACATATCTTGCATCTCAATGAAGGAACTCACAAAATCTTGTCTGGAAGAAACCCGGGCTGATTGCAATCAGACTCAAACTAGAATGAAAGCTGAACAGTTTAAAAAAAAAATGTATTTAGGTGGCGGGGCTAGCTCAGTTGGTGGCACACTGGTTATCAAATTGGCCAAATAATTGATAGACCTACATGGATTCTAAAATGCAGACTTATTCAAACAAAGTAATAAAGATAGATGCATTAAATTTGAATACAAAGGTTTTTTTTTTCAATCAGTCAATTTTGAATTTTGTAAAGAATTTATTTTCTGATCCCAATTTTTGGAGATTTTCTGCAACGGATTGACACTAACTATAAAAATTCTAGAAAAATTTCTAGTCAAGCTACAGCGGTGAAACTGACCTCTAACAAGTTCTTCACCTAATTTCTAGTCAAGCTACGGCGGTGAAACTGACCTCTAACAAGTTCTTCGCCTAATTTCGAGTCAAGCTACGGTGGTGAAACTGACCTCTAACAAGTTCTTCACCTAATTTCTAGTCAAGCTACGGCGTTGAAACTGACCTCTAACAAGTTCTTCACCTAATTTTTAGTCAAGCTACAGCGGTGAAACTGACCTCTAACAAGTTCTTCACCTAATTTCTAGTCAAGCTACGGCGGTGAAACTGACCTCTAACAAGTTCTTCACCTAATTTCTAGTCAAGCTACGGCAGTGAAACTGACCTCTAACAAGTTCTTCACCTAATTTCTAATCAAGCTACGTTGATGAAACTGACCTCTAACAAGTTCTTCACCTAATTTCTAGTCAAGCTACAGCGGTGAAACTGACCTCTAACAAGTTCTTCACCTAATTTCTAGTCAAGCTACAGCAGTGAAACTGACCTCTAACAAGTTCTTCACCTAATTTCTAATCAAGCTACGTTGATGAAACTGACCTCTAACAAGTTCTTCACCTAATTTCTAGTCAAGCTACAGTGGTGAAACTGACCTATAACAAGTTCTTCACCTAATTTCTAGTCAAGCTACGGCGGTGAAACTGACCTCTAACAAGTTCTTCACCTAATTTCTAGTCAAGCTACGGCGGTGAAACTGACCTCTAACAAGTTCTTCACCTAATTTCTAGTCAAGCTACGGTGGTGAAACTGACCTCTAACAAGTTCTTCACCTAATTTCTAGTCAAGCTACGGCATTGAAACTGACCTCTAACAAGTTCATCACCTAATTTCTAGTCAAGCTACGGTAGTGAAACTGACCTCTAACAAGTTCTTCACCTAATTTCTAGTCAAGCTACGGCGGTGAAACTGACCTCTAACAAGTTCTTCACCTAATTTCGAGTCAAGCTACGGCTGTCAAACTGACCTCTAACAAGTTCTTCACCTAATTTCTAGTCAAGCTACGGCTGTGAAACTGACCTCTAACAAGTTCTTCACCTAATTTCTAATCAAGCTACGGTGATGAAACTGACCTCTAACAAGTTCTTCACCTAATTTCTAGTCAAGCTATGGCGGTGAAACTGACCTCTAACAAGTTCTTCGCCTAATTTCTAGTCAAGCTACGGTGGTGAAACTGACCTCTAACAAGTTCTTCACCTAATTTCTAGTCAAGCTACGGCGGTGAAACTGACCTCTAACAAGTTCTTTACCTAATTTCTAATCAAGCTACGGTGGTGAAACTGACCTCTAACAAGTTCTTCACCTAATTTCTAGTCAAGCTACGGCGGTGAAACTGAACTCTAACAAGTTCTTTACCTAATTTCTAATCAAGCTACGGTGATGAAACTGACCTCTAACAAGTTCTTCACCTAATTTCTAGTCAAGCTACGGTGGTGAAACTGACCTCTAGCAAGTTCTTCACCTAATTTCTAATCAAGCTACGGTGATGAAACTGACCTCTAACAAGTTCTTCACCTAATTTCTAGTCAAGATATGGCGGTGAAACTGACCTCTAACAAGTTCTTCACCTAATTTCTATTCAAACTACGGCGGTGAAACTGACCTCTAACAAGTTCTTTACCTAATTTCTAGTCAAGCTACGGTGGTGAAACTGACCTCTAACAAGTTCTTCACCTAATTTCTAATCAAGCTACGGTGATGAAACTGACCTCTAACATGTTCTTCACCTAATTTCTAATCAAGCTACGTTGATGAAACTGACCTCTAACAAGTTCTTCACCTAATTTCTAGTCAAGCTACAGCGGTGAAACTGACCTAGAGCTAACAAGTTCTTCACCTAATTTCTAGTCAAGCTACGGCTGTGAAACTGACCTCTAACAAGTTCTTCACCCAATTTTTAGTCAAGCTACTGTGGTGAAACTGACCTCTAACAAGTTCTTCACCTAAATTAGACGCGCTCGTCATAGTTGTTATGGGTAAATCATAGATATTAAAATGCAGACCTAGGCAAAACATAACGTGTTTGAAAGGCGTGTAAATCTTAAGAATGATAAAGGAATGGAAAATCAACCTGGGGAAAAGGAAAAGGACAATGAAACAAAGGAAGAAAAGAAGGAAGGAAAAGAAGGAGGACAAGAAGGAATACAAAGAAGTAAGAAAAGAAAGGAGAAAAGAAAGAAGAAAGAAAGAAGTGATGAAGGAAGAAAAGAATGAAGAAAGAAGGAAGGAAAGAAGGAAAGAAGGAGAAACAGGAGGAGGAAGAAAAGAAGAAAATAAAGAAAGAAGAAAATAAGAAAGAAAATCAGAAAGAAAAAAGGAAGGAAAAGAAGGAAGACAAGAAGGAATAAAACGAGGTACGAAAAGAAGGGAGAAAAGAAAGAAGAAACAAAGAAGAAAGAAAGAAGTGAAGAAGGAAGAAAGAAGGGAGGAAAGAAGGAAGGAAAGAAGAAAGAGAAGGTGGAAGAAAAAAAGGAATAAAAAGAAGTACAAAAAGAAGGAGAAAATAAAAAAGAAGAAAGAGAGATATAAAGAAGGAAGAATATGATAAAACTTAATGGGAGTGTGGTTCACAGTAATGAACCTCATGAATGTCAGGTCGCGGAAGAATACAACACGAGTCCGAAGGACGAGTGTTTATTCTGCAGCAGACCTGACATGAGTGAGGTTCATTGCTGTGAACCACACTCCCATTAAGTTTTATTTATATCCCACAATAAAAACTGACCTGCAGTGATAATAATTAATAATTTCAAGAGGCACTATTTTGTTTGAATGGCCACAAAAAGATCCCTAGCAACCACATCGACCAATGAGAGCGTCAAAACATTGTGACATCATCACTTCACTGCCCATTGTTTACATAACAATGTCAGATAATGAGATACATGTGGTTCACAACGATGAACCACATGGCTTGAATCACATGGTTTTTTGCCAGAACTACACTGCCTATTGTGGGATATAATAAGGAAAAAAAAGAAGGAAGAAAAGAAGGAAGGAAAGAAGAAAGGAAGATGGAAGGAAAGAAGGAAGGAAAGATGGAAGGAAAGAAGGAAGAACTTGTTTTGGCATAGGCCTATATATTATAGATTGCATTATTGTTAATACCTCCCATGGCAGTATATATAAATACAAAAACATTTGTGTGACAATCTATAATTTTAAAACTTTTCAAAACTTTTTGCAAAAAGAAATTAAAAACTTTTTAAGACTTTTCAAGACAGGGTACTGCAAGGAGGTCAGAAGCAAATTCAATGGAAGTGGAACAATGCTAAAATGTAACCAGCCACAACCGTTTCATCTGTTTTTGGCCATAGGCCTAGCATGTATACACACATGCTGGAGACTGCAGAGAAAAGAATTACTGGAGTTTGTTTGCCTCAATTAACTGACTCTTCTGGAGTGCTCAGGTGAGTTGGCAATATTCTTGTTTACATTGGAATGAGAAAACTTATAAACACATTTCAATGCTTTTAAGTATAATACATATAAATGTGACTCCCTTAACAGAACTTGTCTCGCCATGCTAGTCATACCTAACATCTGCTCGTACCATATGGGATCTTTCTATCTATCTCTCTATCTATCTATCTATCTATCTATCTATCTATCTATCTATCTATCTATCTATCTGTCTATCCATCTATCCATCTATCCATCTATCTATCCATCTATCCATCTATCTATCAATCTATCTATCTATCTATCTATCTATCTATCAATCTATCAATCTATCTATCAATCTATCAATCTATCTATCTATCTATCTATCAATCTATCTATCTATCTATCTATCTATCTATCTATCTATCTATCTATCTATCTATCTATCTATCTATCTATCTATCTATCTATCTATCTATCTATCTATCTGTCTATCTATCTGTCTATTAGGGTGCATCAGTTGCCCCAACATCAACCGATCCAGCTGTACCTTGGTCCATAGTTGGGTTTTACCACACAAAATAAGATTATGAAATTTCAGCTTGATCGATGCATATTTAGGGGTACCTCCGAGAGCATCTTTCTTTTGAGTTTTTCAGGATAAATTACATTTCCGTAAGATCGCGGTTTGCGATGACTTGAGTAATATAGAAGATCGAAAAAAACTAATGACATATTTGGATTCTGTAGAAAATTTCCTTCAAAATGAATACCTGGAACCTATGTTTCCGTCAACATTATGTTGATCATGTACTGCAAGATATGCTTTCACTTCGATTATTATGTACGACGTCACTGATATACCCAAGTCTCTGTTTATATGACTGCATGGTATTTATTCTTTGCCTTTCTCTTCATATAAAATTATGATTCATAAATATCAGCAGCGATTTACTCAGTATTCAATTTTATCTCTCAAAGCAATTTCAATTATTCATGATGATCTAAAAAATTTTATGACTACGAAAATAGAAAAAAAAAACAAGTTTGCTATGCTATGTGGTGATAAGTGACCATAAGTGCCAATTTATTGAAACCTTATGAAAAACTAGCCCTAATACTTTTTGTGAACAAGGAAATGGGTCCATTTACCATGTACATTAAGGTTCATCAGCTGTCCTATGTATAAAAAAAATAGAGCCGGAAAGCCGTACCATGGCTTGAGCTTGTGTTATGGTACTTAGAGGAATGTAAGTACTACTTTTCTTTCTTTCTATATTTCTGCATTAGAAATGAAATTCTCTTTCTTCATTATTAATTTACTGCAATATCTTAAACTTGACCATTCTTAACACGTGCAGGATGATCGGTTTTAATGAATTTAATCTGATTTAATTTATATTTATGAAAATATCCTTTTAAAAGGCCTATCCACCTTTGCCTCTAAAAGACTTTTCTTGAAGGTCACACAGTATGGCATCTAAAACATTTATCACTTATGCAGATCTCACACATTCCTAATATACTGGAATTTAAGTAGAAAGGTTTGTACCCTTCTGCATGAGACTGCAAGTAATCAATACCTTTTTAAAATGCTATGAAAGTTTGAGTGAAAATGTTAAATAAATATTACTTTTATTAAATTGCTTCTATTCTTGTCATGGAATTGTGACTATAGATTATTTCTATGAAATAAATCCTCCTTGGACCTTGCCATCCATCTAGTGCAGGATATACAGATTATGTATATTGACAGTCTCGGTGAACATATTCCCTGATATAGGCCTACTCTAAAAATGTTGGTTTGAAGCTTAATGTGGCCTCAGAAAGTACTTCCAGAAAATATACAATGTGCAGACAATATTTATATTTCATTAATTTGCAGAATATGAATGGTTGATTACAATATTATGTACAATTGTACATTGACACATCTTCTTGTGCACTATAATATCAGGCAAGTTTTCTCAGTGTTAAAACAGATAATGACTTCTTAATGCATAGCATATCAGTAATGTTGTTTCTTAATTGTCATACAGTCGTAAAACATTAATCAAGATCATTGAATCCTTGAATAATAGAAATAGCTTTGAGAGCCAAAGGGAAATACTGAGTATATTATTACTCATATGTACCAAGCATAATAAATAAGAAAGGAACAATTAAAGACAAAGTATCTTGCAGTCATTTAAATAAAAAATTTTGTATATCAGTGAAGTCGAATAAAATATTCAAAATAAAAACACATCCTGCCCCATGGCATCAACATTATCTCAATGAAAGTATAGGTTCCAGGTATTCATTTTGAAGGAAATTTTCAGCAGAATCCAAATATGTCATTATTTTTCTTCTATCTTTTATATTAGTTAAGATATCGCAAACCGCGATTCTGCGGAAACGTAACTTTTCCTGAAAAATGTCTTAGGAAATATGCTTCAGGAGGCACCCCTAAATATTATTTGATCTGGCTGATTTTTTAGTATGTTCATCTGGCTACCAAAACACAACTTCATGACAAGGTACAGCTGCCTATCTCTATATTTTTATTTTTCATGGGGCGGCTGATGCACCCTACTGTCTATATATTTAAGTTTCAAATTCGGAGCAGCATTTCAAATGCTGCTTTTGCCAATACATGTAAATGATTTAATCCTGGCCTGTCTATTGGCAGCTTTGAATCGAGCAAGTATGGTATTAGCTCCAATGATTAAATCCCTTTTCTTTTTTTTTAATAAAATCATTTAACCTGGAGTTGATGTAATTGCCTAAATGTCTTACTGAATCATACCATTGGAGAGGAACACCATTCATGAGTATATCTGAGTGCTGAGCAACCAAATTATGACCAAGCTGAATGCACATTGATTTACTTGCGTTATATTGGACGTCAAATTCCATGCCGAATTCTTCACAAATATGAGTCATCTTTTGCAAATCACTTACAGTGGGAGCCAATAAAGTCAGGTAATCTGCATAGCAGAGTATCCAATTCTTGTCCAACATAGCATCCTACTTTGCTGTCTTCAAGGCGCTTTATCAGAACATCCATATAAAGAGTAAATAGTACTGGGCTGATAACTCCACCCTGCCTTATTCCATTGGATGTCGTAAAGTAATCCGAGTGTTCTGACCACCAAGTTGTCCTCGTTTTTTGAATTTGATACATGTGTATTAGAAGTCTCACAGCCAGTGGATTCAATATGTTTTTTCGCGTCAACATAAGTTAAAAACTTCCGTTACTTCATTATCAGTCTGTTAAGTTAATACAGTCTGTTAATATAATGTTAAAAATGATTTTAAAAGACACATTTTTGCATGAAAAAGACTTGAGTTGACAAAAGATAGCTAAATAGTGAAACCTAGCCACTGCAAGGAAATTTAACAATACAATACAATACGATAGGCCTACTTTTATTTATGATGAGAGGAGCCCAGTGGCGTATTTAGGGGGGGGGGTATATTGGGCCATGCCCCCTCAGGCCCAAAATTAACATGGAAGAAATAGGAGCTAATAGGAAAAGCTGCGGAGAGCCCCTCATTCACTCCATGTAATGACCCCCCCCCCTCAGGCCATTTCTAGAAACGCCCCTGGATGAGCCTCATTCTGGTAATTGTACAAATATTTTTTAGATATTGTCTGATGTTTTTAGTGAGAAACAAAATTAACTTAACTTTTAACTTTTCAGTTAAATTAACCAAAATTTCAACTGATTAACTTTAACTAATGGCCCATTCTCAAGGCACTATACGTAGAACTTTTTATGCCTGTGGGATAGCTTAAGATGATTTCTAGGAAAAAATGGCTAACCCGGCGACACACAACGATCATATAATGATCATATAATTAATTAAAGGCATATCACGATGGGATGTTAAATCGACGGGAAAAGATCGTAAATCGGCGGGGGCAAGATCATATCCCTGTGGGAAGATCTAAATCCCTGTGGGGCAACATCTAACTGCCGGAGGGATTCAAAAACCGTCGGCGGGATGCCAATTTAAACCGTAGACGTGATGTCAAAAACTGCCGGTGAGGCTGCAGATTAGGGTGCAAAAATCTTCTTTGAAGGCCATTTTGCATATGAAAACACAATAACAGGTTGCTTATACTAAAAATGTAGCCATTTCTGGGTAAATGTTGGGAATCAGAATTTGGCTTTTTTTGCTAAAAATTTCCCAAAAAGTTCAAAATGTCAGAATTAACCCCACAAAAAATTATTCCATGTGAATTGTAATTACCACGAGTCCTCCCTAATGCCCTAAAAATCATTTCAAGCATATTATCTGCGTCAATTTGTGGTTTTAGTTTCCAGAATAGCGGCAATTCCGTAAAGTCAGATTTACAGATTTGACACTTTATCAGCTTCTGTTATTTCATTGTTAAATATTAGAAATTGCCCATGGTGAAAAAATTAATGAGAAAAAGGTTTTTATGCGAATTGCTGTCTATTGATATGTATGCATGTATCATATATGTGAAGAGATGCATATGATGTGGAGAGCTGTATGTTTTTTGTGCGTATATGACGTATGAAATATGTACACAAAGTCATATAGCCATTTGATGATAATCAAACTGCAAAGTAGCAGTGGTGAAATGGTGTTGGGTTTAGGTTTGAATGTTGTAGATGTCGGGTAAAATGGAGAAAGTGGAAGATGTGGAAGGTGGAGGTAAAAGTAATGCTTTAATTTGGTAATTAACAAATTTACCCGGGAGGATGAGTTTTGCAAGATGTGAAGGTAAATAGCAGTTGATAAGGGGAGAAAGAATTGATAGTTTGAGAAGACTGTGGCCTGATAGCAATTAAGGAAGTCAATTAGATTGCAAGAAATATAGTGAATGAGTGACTTGTGAATAGTGTGGCATCCAGCCACCAGGTGTGCTGCAGTAACCTATATGTGCATTGATAAAGAATAAAGAATAAAAGAATAAAATACTTTATTTAACGTCGATTTGGTAAAAACAAATAACATAAGCACTGTGTGCTTTTCATCGACAGGATAAAACAGAACAAAAAGGTAATAAATTTACAAAAACTCAAATAATACTTATGGCATTTGACATCCACATTTGACGCAAATTGTACAGTCACACTCCTTGACTTCTAAATTCTTAACAGCTTGCTTAAAGTGAGCTAGATCGTGAATTATCTTAACATTTTTTGGAAGTTTCTCCCAGACAACTACACCTTCATATCTAAGGGAGTGTCTTCCGAAAGTGACAGTATTAATACTAGGCCTTTCAAGGCTTTTAACACTTCTGAGCGAATAACTATTTTCTTTACTTGTATAAAATTCACAATTTACAGGTTTGAATGAATTATTGATAACTTTAAATACACTTATGGCTATCTTTTTAATTCTACCATCATACAATGTATTTCTCCCTGCTTTGTCAAGTAAGCATAAGTAACTAGCATCATAATTCTGATAAATTAACCTAAGTGCTCGTTCTTGAATTTTCTCAACCTTCCTAGATAATCTTTTGCCACAGAAGTGCCAAATGATTGTGCAGTAGCTGAAACTAGATCTAATAAAGGCATCAAATACTCTGACTAGACATTCATAATTCAATAACTTGGACAGTCTGCCCATACAATTCAATCTTTTAGCAGCCTTTCTGCAAAGTCTGGAAACATGAGTGTTAAAATTTAATAAATTGTCAATATCGACACCTAGAAGTTTAACATAGTCAGTAGTAGGAATACTGATACCATTAACAGTAAAATCCAAATTACAATCTGATCGTGATAGCACCATTGACTGAAATTTTGAGGCATTTGCCTCCATATAATTTATATTAAACCAGTTGATAGCTGACTCTGTTGCATTTTCTAAAACAGTTTTAACTTGATTGACATTTGAATGATGGTATGATAAAGTATTGTCGTCAGCGTAATTAAAAATAGAGCAATCTCCTATATCTAATAGTAAGTCGTTTAAAAATACATTGAATAGGAGGGGACCCGTCAAAGACCCTTGAGGCACTCCACGTTTCATAGTAAGCCAATTGCTTCTTACGTTACCAATTTTAACCCTTTGCTTACGGTCCGTTAGATAACTTTTGATATAATTACAGGTGTCTTCTGACACCCCGTATGATGATAATTTGGCAATAAGTAGCCCGTGTGGTATTGAATCAAAGGCTTTGCTTAGGTCCATTGCTATGAGGGCAGTAATTTCATTATTATCAAGTGCCTTCTTCCATTCCTCTACACAGCTAAACAAAACATTCTCACAACTATAACCTTTGCGATAGGCTGCAAGTTTGTCAGACACAATACAATTGAATTAATCATTAAACTGGTCACAGATGACACTCTCTAATACTTTGGATAAGATACATAGTACACTCACAGGTCGATAATTAGATTTACTCAGCTGATCTTTTTTCTTATATAAAGGCGTAACTTCTGCGTACTTAAAATCACTAGGATAAACATTTTGATAAATACTATAATTGATAATAGAGCATAAACTCTGACATAATTCATTTGCACCTAATTTGACAAGTTTTGAGGGAATACCATCATGGCCACATGCTTTTTTGGTTTTGAGACCTGCAAGTTTCTTCAATACTTGAGAACTGTTAACATTTGTGAGAATTAATTTTTCATTACAATTCTGCATATGATTCTTTATGGTAATTATACTCTGATGACATTCATAATGTTTGTTAATCTGTTCTAATGAGAGTGAGTTTACATCAATATTCTCTCCTAGATCATTAGCAACATTAATAAAATAATCATTAAAGATATTAGCGACATCAACTTGAGAATTCACTATGACATTTTCTTCAAATAATGAAATTTGCTGATTATCGTTTTTACCATTATCATTAAAATACGGTTTGACTGTTGACCAAAAGTTACTTGTTTCATCTTTAAGACAATGGTTATCAAAGTAGTATTTAATAGACTGTCTTTTCAATTTGTTCACCAAATTTCTTTGGGACTTGAATTTACTCCACGAGTCAGTGGTTTTAAGTCTATTAAACTTTCTTCTCAGTATGGCTTTCACATTGATGGCTCGTCGTAACTGATCGTTCATATACGGCGCCGATTTTCCTCGAATCTTCCTGGTCTTCTTTGGGGCATGCTGTTCGATGGTGTCATTCAGAAGTTTGTTGTACACCCATACTCGATCATCAACATCATCAAAGATGTCGCTTATATGAAACGGTGTATGTTGAAGACTAGCAATATAGTCACTTTCATTGAAACGCTTGTATGAACGGTATGTGACAGTTCGTACTTTATTCCGTGGGATATGCGATCTTGTAGCTGCACCGATAATGTTGTGGAAGTCACTAACTCCAATTTTGTAATTAAAATTTCCAGAAAACTTTTTGGCATTGTTAGTTAACAGTACGTCAAGAGATGTGGGGTTAACATTGTTTTTAAAACATGTAGCACCTTCAATCAGGTTCTTTAACGAGTATATATCCATAATATCAATTAAGCCATGTAAATTGTCCATAAAATTAATATTAAAATCTCCAATCAAATTTAAAAACTGTCCCTCCAATAAACACTTGCTGCACATGTTCTCAATTGCTGACTTTAGATGAGACACATTCACTGATGGCGGTTTGTAAATGCAGATGACAAAGCATTTACATTTGTTCAAATAATGTTCAATTACCATAGACTCAATGCCGTGGTCTTTGTATACAATATCACTTCTCCTTCTATGAGTAACATCCTGTCTCACATAGCACATGATTCCTCCGCCATGTTCATTGCGGTCATTTCTAAACATTTTATAATTTGAAACATTAAATAATCCATCACAAAAAGATTCATCCAATTTCGTCTCACTTAAAAAGAGAATGTCACATAAGTCATGATTTAGTATTTCACTGATCTCAGTAAATTTGTTCCGTACACTGTTGATGTTCAAGTGGGCCATCACTAGTTGTTTCGCATGGCGTCGTCGAAAATTAGTGAGATCGGGGAAGGGAACATTTTGTGCATTTAATTCATTTGAGGTGTCTGCACTAGTGAGGTGTCTGCACTAGTCCAGTATTTGGTTTGGAAGTAATAAATTGAAAATAAATGTGCAGTAAAACTGATATATATAGTGAAATAATTAGTCTTTGATAGCGGTTTAGGGATTCACTTTCATTATTTAAAGCAGGAGAAGACTTTAGTGAGAAAAATGCAATGTCTGATTTGAGAACTTTTGAGAGATCCATGCAATCCTGGTGGCAATTTGAAGTGGCATAGAAATCGTAAATAAGAGAAAATTAGGACGGTGATTTGCTGGTTACAGAAAGATAGGACAGAAAAATAAGGATAGGTGGATAGTTGGGGTGAGTGGGATGGCCAGGTAATGCATGTAGAGCTTGCCCAGCAGTGATCAAGCAAGCCAAGATTTAACTGCAATATTAGCTGGTAGGGATAGATGAGGCCAGGTAACAGGGGTATCAGACAAGCCATCAACCAAAGCTCCAAGTGCAATAGGAGCTGAGCTACAAGGCGAAATGTCATTGTGTCTAATGGTTCTTCAGAGAAAGAAATCCAAAGTTTGTTTTCCATACAGCAGAAATGTTTTTTTCCAAATTTGGAAGCTTTGTTTAAGAAAAAGAAGTTTAGAACTTGAAGAGTAACACTAAATTATTCTTTTATTGTTGGCTCCAAAGTGTCCGGGGAAGCGTCCACAAAAAAAAAGAAAGATTCATGGCATTATCTCATTATTCAAGGTGCAGCAGTAATTCAAGTGTATGTCCAGAATGAAAAACATCAAAAAATGGGAATTTTGTATGGGCAAAATGGCCATGTGGGCAAGTGTTCACACTCAATCCGAGAAAGTGCGAGTTTGCTATATCTCCATTCAAAATATCACATTGGCCAAAGATGGAGCCACTGTTGGAAGCTGCTACACAAGAAGGAAAAAATTCGGAAGGAAGACATTTCAGGTCTGTTGGAAGTTGCCATACAAGCTTTCTTTTAGAATAACCGTTTCAAATATTATACAAATACGTAATGGTATAAGTGCAATAAGATACTTCCCAAAGAAAGAAGGAAAGAATTCAGAAGGAGAACATTTCAGGTCTGTTGGAAGTTGCTACACAAATGGATGCTTCCTTTCAGAATAAACCTTCCTAAATCTTGACTAAGTCCAATATTATACAAATATAGTATGAGTGTAATAAAATACTTCGGATAGAAAGAAAGAAAGAATTCAGATGGAGAACATTTCAGGTCTGTTGGAAGTTGCGACACAAATGCAAGCTTTCTTTCAGAAGAATCCTTTGTAAATCTTGACCAAGTCCAATATTATACAAATACAGAATGGTATGAGTGTAATAAAATACTTCTGATGGAAGGAAGGAAAGAATTCAGAAGGAAAACATTTCAGATCTGTTGGAAGTTGCTACACAAATGCAAGTTTTCTTTCAGAATAATCCTTTGTAAATCTTGACCAAGTCCAATATTATAGAAATACACAATGGTATGAGTGCAATAAAATACTTCTGATGGAAGGAAGGAAAGAATTCAGAAGGAAAACATTTCAGATCTGTTTGAAGTTGCTACACAAATGCAAGCTTTCTTTCAGAAGAATCCTTTGTAAATCTTGACCAAGTCAAATATTATAGAAATACACAATGGTATGAGTGCAATAAAATACTTCCCAAAGAAAGAAGGAAAGAAATCAGAAGGAAAATATTTCAGATCTGTTTCGAAGTTGCTACACAAATGCAAGCTTTCTTTCAGAAGAATTCTTTGTAAATCTTGACCAAGTCAAATATTTTAGAAATACAGTATGGTATGAGTGCAATAAAATACTTCCCAAATAAAGAAGGAAAGAAATCAGAAGGAAAACATTTCAGATCTGTTTCGAAGTTGCTACACAAATGCAAGCTTTCTTTCAGAAGAATCCTTTGTAAATCTTGACCAAGTCGAATATTTTAGAAATACAGTATGGTATGAGTGCAATAAAATACTTCCCAAATAAAGAAGGAAAGAATTCAGAAGGAGAACATTTCAGGTCTGTTGGAAGTTGCTACACAAATGCAAGCTTTCTTTCTGAAGAATCGTTTCTAAATCTTGACCAAGTCCAATATTATACAAATATGGCATGGTATGAGTGCAATAAAATACTTCCAATAGGAAGAAGGAAAGAAATTGGAAGGAAAACATTTCAGATCTGTTTTGAAGTGGCTACACAAATGCAAGCTTTCCTTCAGGAGAATCCTTTGTAAATCTTGACCAAGTCAAATATTATACTAATACAGAACGGTATGAGTGTACACAGTGTCCTTGAACGAAGTTTAGGGTTAAAAAAAATGTACTAAGAATCTATCAATGCAGCAAATTGAAATCTAAAATTTTTGGTTTTTCACACCCTTGTTGCATGGAAAATGTCTGTTATAGATATATCAAATGGCAGGTCAGTGATACTGAAACATCATATTTTATTTAGTTACACATTAGGTTACTCAATCAGGTATAACATCAACGAAAATTATTTTATTTTTTATTTTCTCATCATTTCAAATAGTTAAGGGTGTTGCAAATTCACCGAATATTAAATCATATATAAACACGACCATTTCGGCTTTATTATTTCTTGAACTAAGGAAAAGCGGCAAATGTACCATCAGCGTGTCAGAAAATGCCTTGTTAACTTCATTAGTGATGTAAAGTGAGATTTTTAGCATTTCACCAGTTGACGTGTTTGAATAGAGATTCACAAAACATCTGTAAAGTTATCAACACAATAAACAGCAGACACATGTATTAATACCTACTGCTGGGATCTGACAAATTTTTATCTTCACCACAGCTTTGCATGTAAGTTGTATTTGATACTTAAGGAAATTATATATTTTGATTAAAATATTTTCTAAAATTAATACAAAAAACTATGCGAGTGGTCTAATGAACATATAAGATGGCCAATTTCAAGTTTTATTACAGTGTCTTTATCCATATTGAAATATAGGTAGCAATTTGTGTTCTTCTGAAGGATTTTAAGTGCTTTGTTTACCAGTTTTTGCCAATTACTAAGATTATTTCTTGGAATTTAGTAGTTGCGGACTTCCAAGATTCAGTTGTTTAGTGGTATCATGCCTTTGTGCAATAAACATATTATTAAACTATTAGTCAACAGACTCTACTCTGTAGTCACATAGTTAATATCGGTTATCTGTGAACTTTCCACACAAAATAATGAGTAATCAGCATTTCAAACAAGTTAACTTCACACCAGAAGTTCTGAAACAAATAATTTATTGGCGAAATTACTTATTTTTCTTTCATGGTCAGAATGACAACACTCAAAAATGCATCTTATACGTAATTTCTTGCCAATTCATTGCTTTAGTGATGTAAAATCTGCGGAGAAAGTACTACTTTGAGAGTAATGCACAATTGAAGAAAATCTAGAAACATACCTTTGGAAGTAAAGTCCCTCAACAAAATTTTCATTTTTAAGGAATGGACAATTGAGACAATCACATTTCTTCAGATTGGGATGAGAGATTTTGATATTAATATGGAGGGATGCACTCTGAAAGTGATGCGAATATGTCTCGGAATATGGGTATAAAAATGCTATAAAATATGTAAATATGTCTTCTTATCATGCTTATTGACTATATTGCTGCAGTGTTTGGCTACTTAACTTGGGCACTCAATGAATTAGTAAATCTATACAGGTTCAGTTGATTAGATGTTTTAAAAATGTGCTCTGAGAATGCAGGATGTAGTCCAGCAAGTTTGTAACACCTTCTAAATATAATCCTTTAAAATCCACTTAATCATAATTCTGGATTTGTTCAACTGTTTTACCAGGGTGGTCAAAGTAAGCATTTCGTCATTCAACTCATTCCAACAGATCGTTTTCAAAATTCTATAATGGATATTTTGCATGCAACAAGGGTGTGAAAAACCAAATATTTTAAATTTCAATTTTCTCAAAATTTTCCCAATTGATTTTTTTTATCTTTACATCAAATCGAAGCTGAGGCCACATACTATAATGCTGCATTGACAGATTCTTTGTACATTTTTTTAAACCCTAAACTTCTAGAAGGACACAGCGTGTAACAAAATACTTCCGATGGAAGGAAGGAAAGAATTCAGAAGGAAAACATTTCAGGTCTGTTGGAAGTTGCTACACAAATGCAAGCTTTCTTTCAGAAGAATCCTTTGTAAATCTTGACCAAGTCCAATATTATAGAAATACCGCATGGTATGAGTGCAATATGACACTTCCAAAAGAAAGAAGGAAAGAATTCAGAAGGAAAACATTTCAGGTCTGTTGGAAGTTGCTACACAAATGCAAGCTTTCTTTCAGAAGAACTTTTCTAAATCTTGACCAAGTCCAATATAATACAAATACAGTATGGTATGAGTGCAATAAAATACTTCCAATAGGAGGAAGGAAAGAAATCGGAAGGAAAACATTTCAGATCTGTTGGAAGTTGCTATTCAAATGCAAGCTTTCTTTCAGAAGAATCTGTTCTAAATGTTGACCAAATCCAACATTATACAAATATATCTGTGTCATTGTTCAATATGAAGAAAAGCACTTTTTGGGACAACTTCCCCACATGCAAACAGTGTTTCACCAATTATGGAAAAGGTCTGGCTATTCCACATTGAATATATTTTGTATTGTCCAATTGACAGGATACATGGCCACAAAGCAAAAATAGCTATATATATTCTCTAAAAGGACCTGTTACCAGGAAATAATGAAGAGTTACTAGGCCATTTATTGGGTTGGAACATGTACGACTTTTTTTTTTAGTTTGACACAATTTGCATGAGCAACAGGATATAGCCTGCTTCAGTTGTCCACCGTCCTCTGCTAAATACTATTAAAAATGCATCACCTGTTTCAAGCAGGGCCGTATTAGTGCATGTCTTTTAAAAGTATTATACACCCTGCATTACGAGGGTTTTTCCAAAATTTCTGTCCAACTTGTATCACTTTTGATAGATTTGATGTAGAAACATGATATTTGGGTCAGACAATACTACCGTAATTTGCAAACAACACCAAAAAAATTAGGACATACCGATACAAATAAATACGAAATCTGTCGCCATGGAAACCAGAAGTCATGAAATGCGACCCAGATTGCGTAGTGCGCACTTAAAATGAATTTAACACCTGCTTGCATTATTTGTGTCATGACTTATTGAATTAAAGTTTATTCATAACTTTTTTGCATGAATTACAAGCAGTTAATTGCATAACCAGTTCCAAATTTTATTAATGATTATACACCAGTATGCATGTTTTTAACATTTGGTATATACTCACACTTGTGCTGCTGTAAAAATGAGCATTTAAATACCCCTGTATATGTCAAACTAGCACTCTTGCATTTGCTTGATTTGTCTCTTACAATTAAGCCATTATTAATACGCTTGGAAGTTCTACCAAATTAGGGTTTATTGTTATAATTAGATTGAGCATTGGTTTAGTCAAATTTATTGGTTGTAATGTGTCAACTGCAATTGGACAAATTAGTGAATGGCAATATTTTACAAGACTTAGTATCACGTTTGTGTACTTGCTTGTAATTACGCATTACACAAATTCACCCACTTGTAAAATTCTACAAACTATTATGGGCTTATGTTATAGATGTGGTTCCACAATAATTATTATGTCCTATGTTGCAGGCGGCTGCACAAGGGAGGCATGTAGTATTTTTGTCAAGCACCTACCCAAGGCTTCTATCCAAGGGGGGCCTCTATTCAATGGCAGCCTTTATTTGAGTATGTATGTGGCTGTAACAAACAGACTTATAGCCTATAATTCAATCACTACAGCATTAATATAGTTTATAAATTGAATCAGTTGTGTAACAAACCTACCTATCTATCTATCTATCTATCTATCTATCTATCTATCTATCTATCTATCTATCTATCTATCTATCTATCTATCTATCTATCTATTCATCTATCTATCTATCTATCTATCTATTCATCTATCTATCTATCTATCTATCTATCTATCTATCTATCTATCTGTCTATTTATCTATCTATCTATCTATCTATCTATCTATCTATCTATCTATCTATCTATCTATCTATTTATTTATAATCCATCTATCTATCTATCATCTGCCTGTCACAATAACTAGAGATGTGGGTCACATGAATTTCCAGAGAGTTAGCTTCCAGGATATGAACAGATTAGAGGAATCCCAGTTTACCTCATTTGCACATTTACAGCTGCAGTGGATGGATGTGAAATGATGCCCTGGTGCAGTTGGAAAATTGTGAACAACAGTTTTGGAAGAGGTTGACCATGAATTGGAAACAGGTCAAATATGACAGCCAATAGTCAGAAAAGTTCCAAGTAAGTTACAGTTGTTTCATTAATTATGGGGAAGGAGTTGAGAGGGGAGTCTGCAGATTTATAATCTGTAATTGTGTTGCATCTGTGATTATACCACTGTTTGCTTTTTTTCAAGTTGGCCAACCAGAAGCCAGGATTTTACTCTGATATAATGCATATCACAAATCATACACCTTGTCGTGATATTGCATGCTTGAGTGACCACATGTTGATATATTTAAGGAAACACCAGAACAAAATGATCAACAAAGGATTTTAAAAATGGACAACAAAAATGGCGAACAAGAAGGAAGATTAAAACAAGCACAATTTTAATTAGTCTTAATGAAAAATCCGCATTCACATTTGTTAGACCTTTATCAATGTATTCTGATATGAAATAATAATGAACTTTTAGGTTTCTTGAAAAAAAATAACTTCATTTTGGATAGTCAAGCTTGCAAAAAAAAATTGAAGAGTCGCAGACCAAAAAAAAATGCTGCTGCCCCCGAACCCCTGCTTCTTCTTATTTCGCGGGCTGCTGCCCCCTAACCCCTGCTACATGGTTTCTATTAATTATTTTTATGTATATATTTTGTATTGTCAAAATAAATGTTTGTTTGGCCACCCTAATCAGCCTCACCAAACTGACCTTGGCTTAGAAGACTGCGCTATCTATCTATCTATCTATCTATCTATCTATCTATCTATCTATCTATCTATCTATCTATCTATCTATCTATCTATTTGCCTATCTATCTATCTATCTATCTATCTAGGGCAGATTCCACGAAAAGCAGCAAAATGACTTACCACAAGACGTAGTTACATTAGCACAAATAAGGGCCGACATAATTGATTCGTAGCTTCACAGATTTTCTCAGGGTGCTTTTTCTGAGGATAGCTGGCAGGACAAAAAAAACTGAAATCTAAATCTTTTACTGTGTCAATCCATTAAATAAAATCATGGGTAAACACTTTTTGCTATTGAATTGGTAGATCAGAATAACTAAAAATATATGGCCTTGTGCTAATGTAACAACGTTAAATGATGGAGGACGGAATTTGTTTATGTTGATACTACTGCAATATAAATGAAAACACAAGCAGAGTACCACCCCTGGCCTGCTCCTGTGAGACCTGGCTTTCAGTTCCGAAAAAATTTGAGATCAAATCATGTGTTCCTTAACGTAATTTATATAGACAAATTTTGCTAATGTAACACTATGAAATGGACAGATGCGAAATTGCAGTTACATTAGCAATGAAAAAACAGCTACTGCACAGAGCTGTTTATGTCTTTGGTGATGTATATAGGCAAATAAGACAGATTTTTCAATAAAATTTTAGAATTTCACGTTCAAAATTTACATAAGTAGCAAGAACACAGAAAAATTCCCATGTTAAAGTTGCTAATGTAACCTCAGTGTCCTGTGACGGAATCGAGTTACATTAGCAGTCTTTTTTTATTTTTCATTTTTTAAAAGTTTTATAATGACCAACACAATTAAAAATGGTTCCAAAATAATTTTCAAGATGTGTTTTATCAATCACACATCATTACATTTTCCTGAATTGGTTTTAGCAGATTCCACAGAATGCCAAAGTAAGCATGTCTGATCACCAGTAAGTTTGGTCGTCCAAAATTGTCCTCGTGAGGATAAAAAAATACCTTTTTAAGAGCAAAAGGCTACATATTTTGAGGATTATTTTAATGATATTTATTCATTAGCTCACAGATGTACTGAGTAATAGGTTTACTTGATTCAGGAAGCAACAGAGAGATAACAAAAGGGTTGGAAAGTTTAAGGTACCCTCTGAGAGCACTTTTCGTGGAATCTGCCCTATCTATTTATCTATCTAACTATATGTCTATTGCTATATATCTGTGTCCACATATCTGTCTATCTATCACCCATATATTTCTTTCTACGTCTATCTGTGTCTATCTATATCTGTCAATCCATTTATCTATCTACTATGTATCTAAATTGATATCTACTATCTATCTAAATTGATATATATAAAAGTGTTATAATATATATAAAAGTGTTATAATATTTCAAAATGATAAAGAACTGACCTGTTGCCTCGAGGGCTGTCTTTCAGCTGATGATCTGATGGACTTTCATTTGCAAACTGGTACAATCAAATGTCAAATGACATGTATTAACAGCAAACAAAGAGATTTAAAATGAAATTGTTGATATAAGTTAGATAACACCCTTGTTTGTGATGAAATACCATTAATCTCAACAAGCCTCGATAAATTGCATATCATCACAAACGAGGGCGTCATCTATTACTTATTGCAGAATTGCATTGGAAAAATGATTAATCATGATATAATATTATTGTAGGGCCATCGACCAGTCTTCACTCAAAGAAAGCACCTCCTCCAGCCAAAATGATCAATGAGAGATGACTGCAAGGCCCATAGAAATGGTAAGCCGCTTTTAAAGCTCTAAGTTGCATTCTGAATTCATGTAGCGTTAGAAAAACTCCAGAATTTGGTCTTTCCAAAGAATGTTGATATTAATTACATGTTTTCATATTGATTGATTAATATCTCCAATGTGTTATATTGTTCTTCTGACCTGTTTCTCCAATTGCCACTTGGTAACTTTCAGCTTCACTGATGACTTGAAATTACAAACAGCTGTTCTTTATTATTCATTCAATCTTACTGTAATCATGTCGTGAATCGTAAGTTTAGCAGGCACTGATGACTACGAATTGTAAACCATTACTACGTTATTCAATCTCATTGCCAAAGATCATAACTATTCCCACACTTAAAAAGAAAGTAATTTTGTTTGAAGATTACTAACTGCCATAACTTGCTCATTTGCATACTGTTTCTCTCTAATTTGCATGGTCAATTCATGGCGACTGCCGGAGAGTAAAGCAGTCTCTCAGCATGTCAAGTGTACAAAGCTATTTTGTCATTGTACCAGAAGTGTGTCAAATGAGGCAGTAAAAATATGAAGTGCAGGCCACAAAATGCATATAATGAATAATTCCATATATTATGATAATATGAGTGTGTGGAGATTTGTCTAGGTTATTGATTCTCTGGGTGCCTGTCTTTAGTAATTGGAACTTTCTCTGTGAGTGCTGACAATTTCTCGAATGTGGCGTCACTAATTTTAAGAAATACCAATGGCACACATTTTTTATTTCAAGACGGCGCAAAAACAATTTATTTATTTCTCCAAAACTGAGCAAGAAAATATTTTTATTAAAAAAAAACAAACTCCTACTCCCCCCCTACATTAAATGGTCTCCCCTTATTTTAACAGTGTCCCCTCATTATTGTAGGTTCATTGAATGGCCTCTACTATTTCAGAAATCCCAATTAACCATGTGTCTTCCTTTCCAGAGCTCTGATAGTGATGGAGTTGATCCGGGATCTGTTTTGGCTCTGTGCTACAAGATTTAATGATATAAATAAGCTTTCATCATGTAAGTTAATTGATATTTCAGTCAACGCCCTTTATGCTTTATTCCTGATATTAGAAATAACCTGCATGTTTGTGGGTATGTAATTGCTAGCTAAATTATAAGCTAGCATATAATATAATATAATATAATATAACATAATAATGGTCTAACAACATGCACATTGTATTTCTGCTTCATACACCCTGTTGCTACCAGGTAGTTATGATGGCAGGAGGGTTAGAGGTTTCCAGAAAGGAAACAATTCATTATACACAACAATGTAATTATTCAGTCCAGGATGCCAGGGCCTTGTATTCAGTGGCGTAACTAGGGGGTCTCGAGCGGGGGGCACCTGGGGGGGGCATGCGATTCTCAGGGGGGGGGGCACTCACAATACTAATTGTATATTTTAGCCAAGGTTGAAAAGTTCATATGGGGGGCACCTGGGGGGGCGCAGGTCCAATATGGGGGGCAAGTGCCCCCCATAGGGATGCCACTGTTTGTTTTGTGCCAAATGGGGAGTGGGGTACAACTTTCTAAAATCCTGTCTCATGAATGTGAATGTTTGAGAACCTACTTGTTTGTTTTTTTATTAGGCCTATCAGAAAACTAAAACAATCATGGGAGAAGCGACATAAATGCTACCTCATGCCAAATCCTTTCAACCATTTTCACTCCATTTTCAGTTCATTTTCACTTCACTAGCACTGGGGGGGGGGGAGTTAGGAAGCTGTCGTTGTTTTGCCCTGAGATTTTAACATGTTGCAGGGGATGTGACCAGGGCAGTTGATATGCCCAGATATTTGTCAGGATTTCCCCTAATTTGCCTTTTGTCCAGAATCCAGGGGCATAGGTGCCTGGCGCGTGTGATTTTTGAGGGGGGAGCGACATTTGACCGAATTTAAAGATCTACATTTTAAAAATACCATTTCAAATTAATTGCCTGGAAATCAATAATTTTCAATAGTGTTTATTTAATGCCTGAATAAAATTAACTGAGTGTTGTGGATAGAGGATTAATTCGTTAAACCAATGTCATTCATTGTTCCCCCGATGATGTCATAGTTCAACGGAGAAAAAAAAACACAGCAAAGAACATTTTTCTTATATTAATACCATTTTGGCATTGATCTATTGCAAATATTCCTTTGCAGGAGTAAACATCCGTCTGCTCTGGACATGGAGTCGCAAGAAGAAGAAGCTGTGAAGCCGCCGGGTGAAGTGAGGTGAGTAAAACTGGCTTTATCATCTGGCAGCACCATACCTTTGACAAACTTTAGGGTTAAGTAATATACAAAGAAGACTTTTAATTTGAAAACTATCATTATTGCTTATGGCACCTAAGCGTGCCAGATCCTTTCAACTGCTCACTTGATCAGTGGCTCTGATGACGATGCTAAATTCCATGCTTGACTGAGCACACTCCTTACAAAACAGTAACAAAGGTTTAATGAAATAAACTGTCAATGCCAGAGGCGTAGATTAAATTACATGTGAGGATAACGAAGGCAATTTAAAGAGAAAAAGTATGCTAGCTTTGGAATAGAATTGATCATCCGAATTTTTCAATTTAGAAATTAGAGAAAATATTTCAAAATAGCTGTGTGCTAACAAACCATCTGTCTATCTATCTGGGGTAAATGTGTAACATATGTTGAGGACTCCTTTTCTCTGTCCATCTCATCAGTCAACCCTCGTTAGTGCCCAGAACTGGGCGTAGAGGGCTGCACTTACCATGATCTATCTATCTATCTATCTATCTGTCTCTATCTCTATCTATCTATCTATCTCTCTATCTCTCTATCTCTCTGTCTATCTCTCTATCTATCTCTCTATCTATCTCTCTATTTATCTAAAGCTTCTATGATTTTTTTTTCTGTTTGACCGACTGGGTGGCTGCAAGAATTACTGGTTCTGATCTTCTGACTGGCGGTCTGACTGACTATTTGAATGACTGGCTGACTGATTGCATTCAGTAACTGACTGGTTGGCTGGCTGACTGACTGGCTGACTGACTTTATGACTTGCTGACTAACTGACTAACTGGCATGCAGTACCAGTCATTGAAAATTTCGTCATAAGCTTAGAGTCTTTGAATTCAATGTATATTAGTGTCAAGAATTATCACAAAGATACACGCATCATAATGTATTGAACCAACTTTCCATTTATTTTCCACATATTTATGGCAAAATGTGATTCCAATTTAATCCCCAAGACCAATCTGTGTTTCTGGAGAATATTGTATTGAAATAGGTGTGCAACACAAACGACACAGACAAGCTGATCTGGAGTGCACAAACACAGGTACCCATAAAATCAATGAAGCCAGAACAAATGCATCGTCACCAGGCCTCATAGGCACTTGGAAGTTGAAAGTGGATTGGCACGCGTAGGTGCCAGAAGCAATAAATGTAATATTAAGACCTACCCTGCATCGTCAGTTCACCGTGACACGTCAGTTCACCGTGACCACCTGTTCTGGCGAGCTAATAACGGCCTCAAAAATAGGTTTAGCAGACCTGCAGACGTCTGTATTTTGTATTTTGAGGTCTTAGCAGACGTCTACATACACTGATAATTTGACCATAATAGACCGTCTGCAGCACTTGTTGTAGACCGTGCAGTAGAGAATGCAGACGTCTTGCCATTGCATGTTTTTCCCTGTTACCAGACGCCTATTGCTTCAATATCATATTTTTCTGCAGAATTACAATGTAAATGTATGTTTTAAGAGTAACCAGACGTCTGAAACTGTTGCATTTTTAAAGCAACCAGACGTCTTTAACTGGTACATTTCAATTGTATTCAGATGTCTGTAACTGACGACTTTTTTTTAGCAACCAGATGTCTGTAGCTGGTACATTTCAATGGTATTCAGACGTCGGTAACTGGTGTATACTTAAAGCAACCAGACGCCTATTACTGGTACATTTCAAGAATATCCAGACGTCTGTAACTGACGTGTTTTTTTTGGCAACCAAACGTCTGCAATTGTTACATTTCAAGAGTATCTGGACGTCTGAAACAGGAGTATTAAAGAAAATTATAAAGCAACGTTTGTTACTGTACAGAAAATGAATAATGCAGATACTGGATCTCCAATATCTTTAGCATCTGCTAAGACTAGATTCTGATTTCCTCCAGACATCTGAGACAGTACTGCGAGTCCTTGAACAAACTTTGGCTGTCTGCTGTATCCACAAAATGGTTAATTCCAGATGTCTGGAAGACCTTTAAAATTAACTTACACAGACATCTGCAAAGATACAAATTAGTAGTTTAACATACGTCTGCAATCTCCATTTAGAAGAAACAGCAGACGTCTGTAAGTCTGTAACTCTTAAAAAATGGCCTGTTTCTTGTATATGGTTATTTCTGAGCACAATTTTGTATGAATTAAATTCCTGTATCAAACAATAGGCTAGATATTTCTAACCGTGATTATGTAAAACGTCACTTTCTGTCATTTTTGGACCAAACTTTAGTGCAAAAGTGCCACCCTAAGGCCACAACCGATCTTACTGAAATTTTGTAGAGTGTCTTTCTTCAGGCAGTGGAACAATATGGGACGGTGAAAATGAATAAGAGAATTTTTTCTTTTTTAGGGGCAGACGATGCACCCTAAATTGGTTCTGGCTGCCCCCCCCAGTCAGGCAGCTTGCTGCTTGCAAAAAACAAATCAATCCAATCTAGTTACCCGAACTGATGCTAGGTTTCAGTGCTAAAATCACAAGACTGGTGGTGCCTCCTACACTGTAAAATTTGAAATTTTGAGTTAGCTCAAATGATTGAGTGAGATGGTTGCACAATTTGTTTGAGCCATGATAGCTTGCCGTTTTGAGTTATAATAATCTTTATGTTGTTATAACTTGCAAACAACAAGCTATCTTGGCTCAAAGGAATTGTGCAACCATCTCACTGAATCAATTAAGCTAACTCAAAATTCAAAATTTACAGTGATAATCACGGAGAACTGACTATTACGGTAAACCAACAATTGAGGGTATGTCTTTGATCATTCATTCAGGTACACAAAAATCGAAGACAAGATCCAACGTTTGACGAGATCAAATATAGCACAAGAGACCAAGGAGATTTTGGAAATCCTGAATGACGGAAATGTCATTTACCCCACGGAAGGACCTTCCATTATTATGATGCTGGTTGGTAAACTGGATGACCTATATCAGGAACCTTCATATGCAAAGCTGATTCAGGTAGGCCTTTGTTTAAATCTATATAATTACTAGATGTCCCATAAGATTATTACCCCGCTGGCTATGTAATAGCCTAAGGGGTACTGCAGTCCTCCACATGACGGGTAGCTGGGGATTTCGTCAATCATAACTCACTTTGTGTTGCTCATATTTCATTCAAACTTTGTCTGTTGTCTTATTTTGTCATACAGACAGGAATGACAAGTTTCCAGGAATTTCTAGGAATAAGATGTACGTAATTCCATGTTAGTTCAATAAATTTCAGGAATTTTTTCCGCTTGACCCCCTTAGATTCGTCACAAACATTCTCAAACTAGCCTTTAGTAGTGTAATAGATGTGTGAATAGTTTCAGCTCAATATCTTGAACAGTTTAGTTTAGAAACATCTTCAAAACAGACTGTTTTTATGGCTTTTTACCCCGCTGGCTATGTAATAGCCTACGGGGTACTGCAGTCCTCAACGTGACGGGTAGCTGGGGATTTCGTCAATCATAACTCACTTTGTGTTGCTCATATTTCATTCAAACTTTGCCTGTTATCTTATTTTGTCATACAGACAGGAATGACAAGTTTCCAGGCATTTCTAGCAATTAGATGTGCGTAATTTCATGTTAGTTCAATAAATTTCAGGAAATTTTTCTGCTTGACCCCTTAGATTCGTCTCAAACATTTCTCAAACTAGCCTTTAGTAGTGTAATACTCGTGAATAGTTTCAGCTCAATATCTTGAACAATTTAGTTTAGAAATATTTTCAAAACAGACTGTTTTTATGGCTTTTTTGTCATATGAAAGTCGCTTTTCAAATGTTAATATTTGGGATTTCATGAAAGATACAACCTTGATTGTTTCCAAACATGATATCTGAGGTCCAGGAAGTGGCTTTGAATACCTTTAAGGGGTATCTCTCATCTTGATTTATCTCTGCAGGCATTCCAAAAGGCTCTTCCATTTAGCGTAAATTATTGATGGGCAATTCCGTAAAGTCTGATTCACAGATTTGACACTTTAGCGGCTTGCTTATCCTAACCATTATAGCTTAGCTATTCCATTGTTGTCCAGGCATGAGGGCAGGTAATAGGGGTATCAGACAAGCCATCAACCAAAGCTTCAAGTGTAACAGGAGTCGAGCTATGGCAAAATATCATGGTGTCGGACGTACACCGTGTGATGTACGTCCGACACCATGATATTTGCTTTGTGGCTCAGCTCCTGTTACACTTGAAGCTTTGGTTGATGGCTTGTCTGATACCCCTATTACCTGGCCTCATCCCTGTTTAACAATGAAATAGCTGAGGTGTAATGGTAGGGCTACACAAGCTGCTAAAGTGTCAAATCTGTGAATCAGACTTTACGGAATTGCCCTGATGCAACTTTTTCAATCAGCTAAAACTCTACAACTGCATTATCTACAAACTTTTTATCTTGACTTTTTAATCTACTGTAGTAGTAAACGTAGGATGGTAAGGACTGGTCATATGAATTAATAGTTCTGGTAACAAAGTTCATAAAATTTGGGAAAAAATGCTATTTCACGGATTATCAAGCTAAAACGCCAAAATATGATGTCATTTACCAATGTGAAACCAATGCCCTTTTCAAGTGTTTATTAATGCTCATTTTTCTTTGCAAACAATACTGGAATTTATTACTTTTGTATGCATGTAACAGTATCCGAATGGTCTCAATGTCTTCACATAGAGCCAGTGGGGTTTACGTGCATGCACGGTATTTTTTGTCATACAAAAGTTGCTTTTCAAATGTTAATATTTGGGATTTCATGAAAGATACGACCTTGATTGTTTCCAGACATGATATCTGGGGTCCATGAAGTTGCTTTCAATCCCTTTAAGGGGTATCTCTTATCTTGATTTATCTCTGCAGGCATCCCAAAAGGCTCTTCCATTTGGCGTAAATTATTGATGCAACATTTTCAATTAGCTAAAACTGCAGTACTGCATTATCTACAAACTTTTTATCTTGAATTTTTAATCTACTGTAGCAGTAAACGTAGTATGGTAAGGAGTCTAACTGTCTAAGGACTGGTCATCCTATAATAGTATTCTCGGTGGCCATCTTGTGCACATTTCTTTACACTCACTCATAGGGCTTTCTACTTTTTACACCTATGCTATTAAAAGTGAGCCTTAAACCCCTCATTTTACCTCCCATTTGACCCTTGCCATCTCCCAAACTCAAATTTCATTTGTTGCACTAATTACACTCTTTAATCACCCTCTGAACCCTCTGGGTCTATCACTTCAACATTTCTCTTTCCACCAGGTGGCTCCCACTCCAACAATTGCCATTTTCTCACCTGGTGGGATGTGTCACAAATATTTCCTCAGCTCAAATTCCTATCTTAACATGCTTAAGTATCCAAAAAATTCGAATCTTTCACAAATCCAATTTCCCCTAATACTACTGTCAGTACAACTTCTCTATTTCAAAACACCTTTCTCTTCATTCGTATCCATTGCTACATGCACTTACTTCACATATGACATTCACATCTTGCCACCAATGACTTATTATTGAACAATCATGCCTTCATAGTGAAAATACCTCTTGGACTGCCATTTATCACGGGTGAATTCTAGTATGAATTAATCAGAGTCCGCGAAAAGTGATTTTGTGATACAGGACATTCGGGCAGGTGGATTTTGAATTTTACCTGCCCGAATGAAATCCTGTCTGCCCGGATAAAATCTTGTCTGTCCGAAATTCCAATTTTATTTATTTCAATAGTATTCCTCATGTTGTGCGTCTTTAGAAATGTAACTTTAATCAAAAAGTTACTCCAAACTTCTCCATATAATAATAGAACCTGTAACTCATTGCTGTCAAGTAACTGAAAGGTCTTAATTAATTAAATCAGTATTTATTGGCCTACAAAATTTTAAAAAATGGATTGAATATAATTGGAGCAGGTATTGTTTATTTCATACTTATTACATTTAACCATCTATTTCTAGTTTCATTAGTATTAATCTCAGTGTTAAGCTGTCTATCATTTTGTGGTGTGAAAAACCACAGACCTTACTATTGTAACTTTGCAGGGCCTCAAATCTTGTAGATGTATAGCAGGCTACATACCAGCCGATGCTGTACATTCCTAATTGCAATTTGCTGAGCTATTGACTATTGTTGTGTTGAATTGCAATCCATTTGACACTTTTGGCCCCCAATTTGAGTCATTGATGTTTTCAATTGCACTGGCAGTTTAAGAAGTATACCTGAAATAACTGAACAAACAAGCATTTTGGGACACAATGCCTATTTAATCAGGCGAACACATAAATGACAATTACAAACATAGACAATCAGACGCATTCATTCCGACGAGACGTGAAGACATGACAGACGAGACAAGACAATACAACATTTAACATTCAACATAAATATAAGCGATGAGAAGGATGATCTTGTAGGCAGCCCATGTAGAAGATCGGGATGATCGGCGCTGGACAGACCGAGAAGGAGAGGTGATTAAATTGGTGTCCCAGCAGAGAAGGCATCCGAGCAGTGATCCAACCTGGCATGTAAGGAGGCTGAGAGGCTAGGGAATAACTTGGAATGATACAATTTGGATGAACTGAAAATATAAAGCAGATTTGAAATCTGGAAAATTAGGGAAAAATTGTCCCCGTTTAAATTTTGAAGAAATTATGAAGATAAAATTTTTGAAATTTTGATTTTGAATTAGAGAGCTTGTGATCAAATAGAGATGGTTCATAGGGCGGGATGAGGGTGAATCGAGATGAGGCGAACGAGTGAGGGAAAATGAGCGGGACCTGGTATATACAGGACCCGATGCGGTCCAGTGAACTCAGGGCGCCGAGAACCCTAATTGGTTCAATTGGATTACGTAACAGGAATAATAAAGAATTCGGCGGGAGCCGATCGAGGAGGGAGGAAGTGACTTCAGCCATCTTGCTTAACCCCCCTTACCCCGGTAAGTAACAATTAAGAAGTATACCTGAAATAACTGAACAAACAAGCATTTTGGGACACAATGCCTATTTAATCAGGCGAACACATAAATGACAATTACAAACATAGACAATCAGACGCATTCATTCCGACGAGACGTGAAGACATGACAGACGAGACAAGACAATACAACATTTAACATTCAACATAAATATAAGCGATGAGAAGGATGATCTTGTAGGCAGCCCATTGATATATAAGCCCAAGATCATGGTTAATATAAGTTGTGTTAGTAATGTTAGCAGATTTGAGATGCTAGTAAGGGGGAGATAGATGATAGTCTAGATTGGAAGCAGAGGATAGGAATAGAAGGTTAGAAGCGAGATAAGAGATCAGGTGTGATGTTAGTGGGATAAGTAATAGTAATAACTACAGATAGAAGAGTTAATGGTTATGAAATGAAATGATTAGGAGAGAGTGCAAGTGCAAGCTTTGGAGCTAGTGCAGCTTGTGCCTGTCTAGATGGCCTGATATAGCGCCGATAGCAGAGCGATGCCCATCGGCCTAACCTTTGCACTTGTTCCTCTGTACAACCTGCTGCTGCAGCCGTGGTGGCAGCCCCTGCTCGCAAGGAGTGGAGGGTGAAGGGAGAGGGGTCCACGCCTATGAGTGAAAGTAGGCCGTGGAGCCTGGCTGTTAGGTAGGAGTAAGACATTGGAAGATTAACATTAGTTAAAAATAGAGGAGAGGAAGGGTGGGCAGGAAGCGAGATAAAAATGAGCTTTATCAAATAAACCGGGCATACGACTGAAGAGGTGCAGCCGAGATGGACCATGAATCCCTTCGGGCTTGTCTTGGATCTGTGAACCTTGTAGTCCAGTGCTGAGCCGTCAGAAGCGAAGATGATATCGGATCTGGTGGGAGGAGATCGCACCCCCCTGGTGAATAAATACTCTGAAGGCCTTAAACAGGCGAAGTAGGCCAAGGACATGGCTGCAACTGCCATTAAATTGTCCCTATTAAAAGGGGCCTTGGCCATAATGGCCAATAAATGTGTAAATAAAATAGGGGGGACCTGGGCAGGGATGTGAGCACGGTCCAGGGTTCTAAGTGCCTGTGAAAGAGTAGGTGTGTATATGTCAGGCAGTGGTAACCCAGGTCAATAGACCAAGACCGGAGACCGGACAGGTAGACCTTAATGGTCGAGATGACTAATCTGGATTTAGCAAGGTGGGCCACGAACCTTATACAATTAGATGGAGATATAGGTATAGGGGACAATGAATATAATTGGCAGAAATTGTTATATCGCTTGACTGCCGTACTATAAGTAGCCCTTGAATTGGCAGTAATGCCATTATAGACCAGGTTGTGAACCGATCGGTCCAGATCTGGAATAGATTAAAAGAATATTTAATTTAAAAGGGGAGTAAAGTCGGCCAGGTTGAGGTGGTGGAGGCCGAGGGGCGACGACTGAGAAATTTATCTATTTCTAAGCGACTCAAGTCGTCGGCATCTACATTATCGTTGGTGGATATGTAGATGGGCCTGATGTTGATATCATGGCGGACCATGATCAAACACCAGGACCTAATGAGGGCCATCAAATGGGGGACCGGGGAATACTTTTTGACTAGCCCCGCTACCACCGACTGGTTGTCTATATGGAATCTAACATTCCTGCCAGCAAGCTGGGGGGCCCAAGTAGCAAGGGCTGATACCGCAGCATACATTTCTCGCCAATTTATGGAGTTTAGTGTGGCGCGAGACATGGTGCCGACATAGGGAGTACAAAACCAGTCGGGGTGATAATAGGCCCCCATGGCGGTGTTAGATGCGTCCGTGTAGACGTCCAGGGAGGTGGACTCCTCCCAGGGTGCAGGCAGCATGGAGACGCCGTTATGTTCTGCGACGCAATCCCTCCACCAGCAGAGGTCCTCCTTGGCATCAATGGTCAGCCTAACGCTGTAGTGTAAAAACCTGGTGGCCTTAGCCGCCTCTATTAGGCGGCCCAAAAAGGCCCTACCGATTCTGACTACCCGGGCAGCAAAGGCCAACTTACCGATAAGACTCAGTAGATGTCTCTTGGAGACAGAGCGCTGGAGCAGGAAGTGGGACACCAAGTGGAGGACCTCGTCCAGCCGGGCCCTGTCGATTGACAGGGTCCGGTCCAAAGTATTTATAGTGATGCCCAGGAACTTCACCGTAGTACCTGGGACAGTCACTTTTGATGGTTGGACCGGGAACCCTGCCCGCTCGCATGTGTCCAGCATGATGGACAGGCCATCCTGGCATGCCTGAGCGTCAGGGGCGACTATTAAAAAGTCGTCCACGTAGCGGACTATGGTGGGGGGTGCCCCACTCCATAACATGAATTTTTGTAATGATGATGCAAAAACATCAAACAGTGCGGGTGCTGAGCGCAAGCCGAAGCTAAGGACCTTTGAAAAATAATAAGAATCACGACCCTCCCTGTCAGGCCAAGAAAAACCCATAAGGGGCCAGTCATCTGGATGAATGTAAACAAATCGAGATGAGGCGAACGAGTGAGGGAAAATGAGCGGGACCTGGTATATACAGGACCCGATGCGGTCCAGTGAACTCAGGGCGCCGAGAACCCTAATTGGTTCAATTGGATTACGTAACAGGAATAATAAAGAATTCGGCGGGAGCCGATCGAGGAGGGAGGAAGTGACTTCAGCCATCTTGCTTAACCCCCCTTACCCCGGTAAGTAACAATTCAAAGGCCAGCACTAATTGCATTGGTTGCAGAATCAGCTCATTGACAGCTATTGACTGTCCAGCTAACCCATCGGACATTTGGGCAGGTAACCACTCTTTTTTTGCCGGTCACACGCTATTTTTGCCGGTTTTGACCGGCAAACCGGCACTTTTCGCGGACTCTGGAATTAATAGTTCTGGTAGGAAAGTTCATCAAATTTGGAAAAAAATGCTATTTCACAGATAATCAAGATAAAAGGCCAAAATATGATGCCATTTACCAATGTGAAACCAATGCCCTCTTCAAGTGTTTATTAATGCTCATTTTTCTTTGCAAACAATACTGGAATTTATTACTTTTGTATGCATGTAACAGTATCCGAAAGGTCTCAATGGCTTCACATAGAGCCAGCGGGGTTTACGTGCTTGCACGGTATTTTTGGCATTGCAATGGAACTGCAATCCAAACATCTCCTTCATCATGAGGTCCAACATTCTCAACAGCTTGAAAACCCTTTGAGTTCGTATACAGTGTGCAGGCAGTGAAATGATTATGGCTCATCGCAGGTGAAGTAGGTTGGGAAGGACCGTAGGCATAAAAATTATCAAATCTAACCTGCACCACTGGCTAGAGGGGCAGTGAGAGAGAAAGATTGATATATACATTGTAGATGCTGTAATAAATGTAGAATTGAAGGTGTGCATGTCGAATGAAGAAATGGGTCAACATTTGAAAAAGGTGAAATTTCACTCAGGAAAAAAGTTGGTTTGAAATCAGGTTTAAATGAGCTCCTTTTCATTTATTTTGGTTGGTAAAACAATCACCTTTAATTGTACTTTGATGTCCAACGGTCAGGAAACACAGTTTTTATGTACATTGGACGTAAATACCGGGGTAATGCTTTTAGGCGTCATTAACATCACTCTGTAAAAACCCCCAATATTTCTCAGAATTCACACATTCGTATCACCTACACTAATGCAGAAGAAGCATGAGGTGCCGCCAGAACAATCGTATCAAAAAAAGAGTACTGCTATCTGCCTGACAGCAACCACAATGAAAACAAATGGCAAATAATTACATTTTTCATTTTTTCTACCCTTCCATTAAGTTTTTTGTTCACACTACTTGATGTCAGTACACCAAACTCAGTTTAGTAACTAAAGTGTACGTGTGCCAAATGATTCCTGTGAAAATAGATCCTATGCAACACTTTTGAAAGCTAAAATCAAGCAATAAACACCCCAAAATTAGCTATTTTTGATCAGTGAATCTGTGACGTTAATGACAAAATATGATGCTCATGACACTAATGGCCGGTTAAATTGCTCCTGAGCCACAAGTGACCACCTGATGATCCTCCAGAACACCATAAACAAAGCCAGGAAACGGAGCAAGAAAGCACTCATCACTTTCTTAGATGTTACAAAAGCATACGACAAAGCATGGATGGACGGAATCATGTACGTGATGAAAACAAATGGTGTCGAGGGGAAAAACTGGCAAGTCATCAAAAAACTAAACGAAGACCTTACGGCAACCATCCAGACTACCTACGGACCAGCGAGAGAAATCAAGATAAAGGACAGCATAAGACAAGGAGGAGTACTATCTGTTAACCAGTATGCACTACTCAAGGATGAAATCAGCAAAGCAATAATAGAAGAAAACCTAGGAGTACAAATAGATGAGAACACGAAAATCGGATGCCTGCTATGGATGGACGATGTCGCCCTCATAGCAGAAAAAGAGGAGGACATGGAAAAAATGCTCCGAATAACAGATGAAATTGCCAAGAAATACCATATCAAATTTGGCCAGGAGAAAAGTAAAATAATGACAATTGGAAAAACCAAAGGAGAAAAGAGATACCAACTCGGAGATATGGAAATCGAAAAAACAGACAGCTACAAATACCTTGGAGTACTTATTAACAACAAAAACAACATGAAAGACCACATCAAAGCAACAAGAACAAAATGTGAGGCAGCATACCAAACGATGATGGCAATATGCGGCGACAGTGAACTGCGGGGTATACAATTAGAAGCAGCATGGAAAATCATTGAAACATGCATACAACCGATACTAACATACGGAGCAGAAGCAATGAACCCAAACAAAACAGAAACAAAAGAACTGAACAGAATATGGACCAACATAATAAAAAGACTACTAATGACTCCACAATCGACCCCGAACGAGACAATCTTCATCGAAACAGGAACCCTAGATTTTGAGACAATGATGGACATAAACAAGATGAGGATGGCAAGCAGAATCACCGAAAACCACAACCCACTGCTTGAAACAACGGTAGCTGACCAAACCAAGGGCGGCTGGAATGACAAGATAAACCAGTTGATGCAGAAATACGACATAACAGGGGAAGACATGGAAAAACCCCAAAAAACCAGAGACAAAATAATTACCCAAAAAATATACTCAGCCTTCAAACAAAAAATCGAAACACGAGCATTAGAAAAATCGAAGGTACAAACACTTCTTGAAAACACGCAATCAAGATGGGTACCGAAAAAAAGAAAACCATATATGAGCAAACTAACACGCACCCAGGCAAGCACTATCTTCAGGGCAAGAACACGAATGAGGCTTGTAGCAAACTATTGTGTACACATTTTGGCCACCGATGATGAAAAATGAAAGTTGTAGCACAAATAACTACTTCTTATATTTTGATAGCTAATATATTAGGGAAACTAAATCCAGAAGGATTGAGCTTAACGAGCTTTCGTTGTTCCATAATATGGGGTGAATCGGTACACTGGGGTGAATCATGACAGAACTTGAATATGGTTTATTTCTTCAAAAAAAAAAACTACTTCCACTTAATCCAGGAAGTTAATTATTGGAACACTTATAACACACATACTGGAGTACATTTTACTGGGGTTTTACCTTTCTAACTGCAGACAATGAGGAGCTGCGCCTTAAGCTCCTCCCTGCAAAAATTGAATTCTCCACAGTTGGTCAAAACACTTGTGCCACAAAAAGTATAAGTGTTAAAGTCACCAAACCACCAGGAAACGTTCATGATATAGTGTTGACCAACTCTGGAAAAAATTGTAACCATAGCCATAACAGCATTGACTATGATCAACAAAACCATGCCAAAGTAAATTTTTGTGTTATTTTTGGATGAAAGCAAATGATTGGTAAATGCACAAAAAGCGAAATCGGGGGTCAAGTAATATGAAATGAATAATTCACATGGTTAAAACATAGTGGAAAATCAATTAAAACCTTTTAAATTTGGTAAATGATGATTAAACACTATATATTGTGATAACGATAAATTCCCTGAAATCAACAAGAAATCATGTGATATAACATAGAGATGAAGGTATCAAAATAAGGAAATTCGGTTCCAAATCAGTTAGAAATAGTTCTAGGGAACTAGATTATTAGACATAGTATTTGATTTTGGATGTTGGATCTTGGATTCTGTTCCAAGTTAGTAGCAGATTTTTGACTCACCCCAAAATATCCCAAGTAATTTAATTTGAATATAAATGCATGGTCCATTGTAGAAAATAATTCAAATTGGCATTATTGATATTGGATTTAATCCGGAATTACCTGTCTATTGCATAATTAGCAGAAAAATACGGTTTTTGACAATTTTCTCTCATTTATCATATTTTTAAAAATATGCTAATTTTGTGCATAATTGAGTTCAGATTGCTCTCTAAAATTTTTTTTGGCTTCTTGAAGATATTTGATAATGATTATTCACAAGTATCCATGCTATTGGCATGACCATGGTGATGTAGCAGCAGGAAGTGTCGGTTTCATAAAACGCGACGTACTTGTGAACGCACTAAGATCAGCTCTAACAAGTTCAATATGATGGTTAGAGACTTAATATTTTGTCCAGTATTGCAGTTTGATGCATAAATATCTGTAAAAAGATGTCAAACTTACCTCTAAAAGTTTGACACCTAAACCAACGAATTTGTAAAACGCGACGTACTTGTGAACATTTGCATAAGCAATGCGAAAGTATCCTAAATGTGCCCTTATAACGATCTCCGGAACTGAAGAAGTGTTGGTCTAGAAGAGCGATACTATGGGGCTTTCACACAGCCATTAGCAATGTTCCATAAATAAAGCATATATATTCCAGGAGGGGTCAAAAGTGCATGTAAGAAAATTAATTGTTTTCAAACTATGTGACATCTTCATGTAAAAAATTCTCTTGGCGAACGCTAACACTGTAAAACCATAATTTTTTTAACTAAATATGTTCTTTGTGTTTCAGTCTATGATACTGAACCGATTATTTCATCTTGAAAATTGTTGAAATATCAAAAGCATCACCATTTATAAGCAATACTATTTGTGAATGAGCTATAAACAAGGCAAAAAATGCGTTTTTTTAGCAGAATTTTGATTTATGGTGATAGGCGAATCAACCAACACATACCAAACCATATATTGCTGAAAACTACACATTCTCCTCTAGTAAATCAGATACATGCCAAGTCCCAATGACATATCATGTCGAAATTACAAGCTTTCCCATCTGAAAAAAAGCCACTGTACACAATACCATGCTACAAGCCATGACCAAAGTAAGACACAACTACAAAAACCAATACACAGACCAGAAATGCAGGAAATGCAAGGCCCAAGATGAGACCCTGAAGCATGTGATACAGGAATGTAAATACATCCACCCTGATGAAAAAACCAAGGAAAATTGGGAAAGCATATATAACGAACAACCAAACAAACTAAAAAATACAGCAGCAAAAATATCAGAAGCCATAAAACACCTAAATAACGTGTAGCTCCCTTTTCAGGTCCAGAGCGTCCTAGAAACCTAGGAAAACACACAGAGAGAAGAAGAAGAATAGTGCATGCAGTTGCATATAACTTAGTAAAATATCATAAGTACAAAAATTATTGGAAAATCTAAGAAATTGTATTGTTTCTAAATGCCATCTGCACTCAGGAAACTACCTGAAGTGGTACACTGCTGCAACAGTGGAAATAAATCAGGACTTCCAAAATACTTGTGACATCTTGTTCGCCAATGACTAGAGTCACTTCCATTGGGATTTTAGAATAACACCAAAACTGCCATTAGTACAACACATATTTTAAAACCATGTTCGTTAATGACATGTGACCTTAATGACAATTTTAAACAAGTATTTCCTTGAACCAGTGAATACATTATATGATGTCAATCTTGGCTCACATTAAGACTTGTGTACACCAAAGCAAAGTTCCGCAGTGATTTTTGTCCCGATAAACATCGCCGAAATTAAACAAGGAGGGCGTTTGTTAATGACAAATCTAGGTAGGACAACTGACATGTTGCTATAAATAGTGTAATTATCTATATCCTGTGCAGTTTATGGACTTGAGGATGATTCAGTCAGCTTGTAGGGTTCCCAAAGGTAATCAAACTTAAAGTCGTATAGAAAAATGTTTGTCGGTTGATTTTTTATGAGAAAAATCAATGGGTGTGACGTTAATGACATGAAATTGGAGACAAAGACACAAGAGCCCCCTGTGGTTGGGTAAGAATATTAGGCAAGTCATTGGTTTTGTATTTTGAAAGGGTGTTGGTCAAGGTCCAATTTGAGGTAAAAATGAGGTGTATTAAGGTAGCAAAGAAAATTATTTGAGCTGATTTGTCAAGGTAAATTCTAGTGGAGACAGGCCATTTTCAGGGGGGTAGGGCACTTTCATTCAATATTTGGAAAGGATAAATGTTATCTGCCACACATTTCCTGGGCCAAATATTTGGTTGATATGTTGCTCTAAAAGAAATGACCATTATGTACATTTGTGTCCATGTGAATTGCTCTAAGACACTGCCATGGAGACAAGAATTTCAGCTTTACGAAAGTTTGACCCAAATAGGAATGGTCATAGTGGTAAAGATTATGAATCTGAGATGTGCTGCTGTTTAGAGGGCAATGAAAGAGAAAGATTTATGTGTAACACTTGCTGTAATTATTAGAGAATTGAAGGTGCGCACATAAATTAATCAAGTGACTCAAACTGTGAATTGTAGCATCATCCGTTGCCTTCACTGTGATGTGTTATAGAAAACAGGCAATGCTGTTTGTATCATCTTTTGACGAAAATATGTTCCTTGATACCGGTTTTTTACACCATTCACAAATGGAAATTGTCACTGTAGAAAAATAAATTACTTGCAATTGATTTGATTAGATTTGATTGTATTCACTGCACATAATAATGAAACAGCAGGATTACACAACAGAGATTAGGGGAGACCGGGGTTAGTTGAATCGCGGGGTTAGTTGAAACTTGGCCTAAAATCAGCTTTATTTAAAATTTTTGGCCAAACTGGTACTTTTGGTAGATACCCTGTTTATTGGCACATGTTATCATACCTTTATTCATTCAAAATTTCAAAATGCTAATTCTGTAGGCTAGAGAGTTTGTTTTTTGGTTGCTCTAGTAACTTGTTTGCTCAGTCTTTGAGGGGGGTTATTGCATAGCTATGATTTTAATCCAGGTGAACTAACCTTATTTCTAAATAAGCAGATCCATGCCTAATCCACACCCAGAAGCTTTTTGTTGTGTGACTTTGATAAGACTGAAGAATAAAACAATATTGTGTTCCAGGTGTGATGGGGTTAGTTGAATCATGCATGGTGGAGTTGGCCGTAACATAGATTTCAAGTGTTCAAATTGCCTTGCAAGTCATTGTTAGTTGGAGTTACTACAGTTTAGAACTACTACAGTGCATGTTTGCATTCCTAAAAGGGAAATACGGAAAAACCAGCTTTTTTGCCAAAAATGGACAAAAAATTTAGTAAATTACAGTATACAATTTCTTTTCAAATGAGTGTTGTACTGAAGCTGGTGGTCATCATAGGGATATCAGTTTTGCAAGGGAAACCCCTTTTATAAGAAGTTGTCTCCAAATTTTTGTGGCGCTTCAACTAACCCCAGGGTCGGGGTTAGTTGAATCAAAATTTTTTCTGGAAGTTTGTGTCTGTGACACATATTTCAATAATCATTTACAATATCTCTTGGGTTGATCATTGAGTTAAACACGCTCACTATCACATGCTAAAATTTGGTGCGAATATCTTGTACCGTTTGCTCTCCAGAGCAAAAATAAAAATGAGTGTGCCAACTAACCCCGGTCTCCCCTACTCTTATTTCCATAGTGGTCCTTTTGATGGGAGTCTCAAGAAAGTTATAATTAATTGACAGCGATTAATTAAATAAATTGAATAAATGTTAACTATATAAGGAGACATTTTTCTCTGTAAGGATACTTTGTCTCTTTTGATTCTGGAGTTTTAGTCGCTTCTGGGGGATGATTCAATTCAGTCGATCCTATTGCGTGGAAATTGGCATTGGCGCATCCATGGGTTGACTTTGAGATGAGATTGTTATGAAATGCTCTTCTGGTGTTATAGGCATATGTGACGGATTTAAATTGACTGCATAGATATAATGGTGCTTTTCTATTGTGAATGGTGTGCATGTGATTTGGCATCAGCCGCATGGCCCTGTCAGCTACAGATAACATGTTAACTCGATCGAGTTCTGTTTGTCCAATATATGGGCTCTACTGCCAAGATCTAACATGTATCTGACCATTTTATTTTGGGTTACTTGTAGTTGTTTTTTTTTTAGGCTTTCGTTGAGCCTGTAAGTACCAGGCAGCCGATGCGTAATCAAAATGACTTTTAATTAGTGCACATACCAATAATTTTTTGGTTTTACAATTTTTTAACGGTATAGAAACTTATTTCTGGCATTACATTTTGAGAACATATAGTCTGTAGACAACAAATTGTATGAATAAAGTGCTGTCTATTTTTAGACCAAGATATTTTACATATTCACTAGGTTTGGTTTCTTGACCAGCATAGTTAACAATAAACTCTCTCTGTAGGTGTTTCTTTCGTTTAGATGTTATAAGCATGCAAGTGCTTTCAGTCTTTCCGCTGTGCATGACCAGATTGTTGTTTGTAAACCAGTGGTAACAGCTGTTAAGAGCTTAGGACAGGACTTTGGTAACAGTTTAAAGCATCAGCCAAACTGGAGCCTCCAATTTTGCTTGATTTTCTTTGAGACAGCTGGGAATTCATATCATGCTTAAAGCCAAATAAATCACCAAATATTACTCAGTTCATGTATACCGTTCATGGTATCAATTTGTGTGCATTTTTCAGTGTCTACATCCAAGTTACAAGGGAAGTGCATTGGCAAGGGAAGAAGAACTGATAAACATGGTTTGGAGCCAATTAAGATTTGGGTCAGTCCATCAATCTGAACAACACAGAGAAATTTTGATTGCCAGCAACTCAATTGCAACAGATGTAATCGCTAAGCTGAAGGTACACAGTTTTCAATTATTTATCTAAATACGAAAGGACCAGAGATCATGATAAGTAATACATTACATGTACTAAGTTAGGTGAAAAATAATAGAAAAGGCATTTTGCATACTGACCTAGATTCCACACAATCCAGGAAGATCACAATTCAGGTGAGAAAAATAAAAAGCTTGTTGAAAAAAGATCAATATCTTGCAAATGATTTGGCAGGACACACATGTGAAAAAAAAAGAATTCTCTGAGCAAAATTGCATGCATTTGATGTACTTTATGCAACAACGCTATGTAAGCAATCAGCTTGATTTAGAAGTTACCTCATTCTTATTCTGTATTCCAGATTTTCACACATTTGGACAATACGCTATGCACAAGGTACTTGTTACATGTTCTACAGTTATTACACAGTGAAGAGCATATTATCAGTGTTTACAGCACTGAGATGACTGATATTGCATGAGGGTATAGTGTGTGTGTGTTTGGGTTTTACGCCACTGCAGCACCTCAATGGGCTATATCGAGGCAGCATGAGGGCATAGTGTGATAGAAATCTTTCTCCATATTTAACTTTATGCTGTAACCATTGAGCCTGTAGACACTGAAAAGACCTTATCAGTTTGTAGTATTTTTGAACTTTTTTTTACATAGCCTGTAATACATAGACACAGAGATAGAGAGATAAGATGTAGATAGACAGATAAAATGATAGAGTTCTTTTTTAGAGTTTCTAAATTGATACCATAATGTACATATATTTCTATGCATGTTGTATATTGACTCTCTATATTTTTTCTTTACGCATCATATTAAACTTAATTTTTTTAATACTTTTGCAGAATTTTGGGCGCATACATCTCTGGTTGCAAAATTCAGACTGAATGGAATGCAGATTTTGTGGGTTTACTGACATTCCTAACAAGAGAAGGAGCAGATCCTTTTCTTCCTTTTGAGCAAAGAGGCAAAAATCTTGCTACAGCTTGCACTTGGTTTCTGACAAAATTCAGTTCACATCTGTCAGAGACATTGATACCTTCAGTCACAACTTTCCTGGAGGAAGCATTCAAGAAATGGGAAGTGTCAGCGAAAAAAGCATACATCTGGAACGAAGTCATCAAGAATCTTCTAAGTGGCATAATTGGAAGTGATTCAAGTCATCTTTCCTCTATCAAGGGACTCATTGTGAGAAATTGTCTTGAAATAATGAAAGCTTACCCGGCCCTTTGCGAGATTGTGGATGGAGAGGGAAAATCACCTCTTCACAGACTGATGGAAAAACTGCTGTTTGATGGGCTGTGGAAAAACATACCAGACTTCTTAGGAACTGACACACTTTGGGATCTCATTTCTGGATTGATAACATCCAGGAATGTAAACATCAAGGACAAATACAACGTGACTCCTTATACTTGGATTCTCTGGTTGCAGAAATCTGTAACAGACTTCCAGACACTAGATTCCCTGAAAAGGCAGAAATTAGCAAGGAAGATAGAGGATGTGAAGAAAAATTTGCAGGAAAAAGGAGCTATTGAGGAAGATGCTCTCCGAGGATTGAAACACTTGAGGTAAGAGCTGCTGGGGCGTAATTTTTATGTAATATGTGGGGAGACAAGCAGTGAAGCCAAATGTTGCATGGTCTGAATCCAACAGATGTCCTGTCCTGTACATGATAATCTTTGTTGATGGACTTGCATTTTAGCCATCAGTGCATAACAATTATGATTTGATAAAGATATGATTTGATTGTTTTTCCATTTTGTCTAAGCTTTCGAAAGAATCAGTTGAATATCTGCTTCCATTAAAATTTTCTTTGCTTTGCAGAATACAGGTTGTGGCAGCTGAATATTGCATGATGAAACTGAACAAGTGTAGATTATGATATTGTAAGTTTTCCATTAAAAACATTAAAGACCAATCTATTTGATCATTCATTCAGGTACACAAAAATCGAAGACAAGATCCAACGTTTGACGAGATCTAATATTGAAGAAGAGACCAAGGAGATTTTGGAAATCTTGGATGAAGGGAATATCATTTACCCCGTGCAAGGACCTTCTGTTATGAAGACGCTTGTTAGTAAACTAGATGACCTATATCTGGAACATTCGTATGCAAAGCTGGTTCAGGTAGGCCTTGGTTTAAATCTATTTAATTACTAGATTTCCCATAAGAATATTCAAGCATCACAGCATTTCAGAGCTGCCATTCTTCTTCTTTCGGTCGTCTTACTGTTGATGGAACTCCAAAAGCATTTGGGATTAGAAGTGCAGTCTGGAGATGTGATCTTTTCCATGGACCCTTTGTTTTCTTTTTGTAATACTGCAACACTATCTCAAATGGTCTATTCTATCTCCAGTGGGTGGGATTTATCAACTTTGTGTATCAACTAACCTGCCTTTCCCACAATTATCAAGATAGCAAAGTATTCATGGAAAGAGAAAGTAAGAAATAGTTTAAGCTAAGCAGTGACTGCAAATTCCAGACTATGTACGCACACATGCACACATGTGATGAAATGCTCTGAAGTCTAGCAGAATGCATCAGATATGCTCTGCAATATGCCTGACTTAACCCTGACCTGCTGATGACATCACAAGCACAGGTAGTTGTCCTGAGTAATTCTTCATTCAGAATGGCAAAAGTGTATGATTGATTATCTTATTTTTTCAACTGTTGATTTTCTTTGAATTTTCAGAGAATATATCCCAGTTTTGAGGCAAGTGCATTGGCAATAAAGGAACAGCTGCTAAGCATGATATGGAGACAATTAAGATGCGGGGCAACTGATTGGTCAAGAGGAAAAGGGACAGTTTGGATTACCACAAACTCAACTGCAGCAGAAGTCATTGCCAAACTCAAGGTAAAAATAGTAAAAATGCTATCAACTTAGAAAAAAAAAGAACACAATGAAAATATCTTTGATTATATCACTTTATCAAAATGACTAATAAAAGCACATCTATTGTCAGAAAAATGTGGCAATTTTTAGCAATAGGCAGGCAATATGGGTTAGTGCAGAGCACGTGAGGTCGTTCCCGTGATTTATGCCACCCCCTGTACTATATGCACTGTTTGAAGTGCAGGATTCCTGCATGTGCAGCCACAGTGTCAAAACGAGGGCAAATTGGCCAGGAGACGTGATGTCACAGACTTTGTAGAGAAAATGATCTAAAAATAGATCATGACACAACCAAACTCACTGCAGTGATTGAATAAAAAGCAACAAGTTCGCAACCATGTACTTCTGTTCTTTCTTAGTATGTTTGGTGGGTGTGTTTATTGAGTGTTTCCAATCTACCAGCTGTATATGTCCAGGTCTGTGTCTGATGTATTTTACGTTTTATTCTGATGGCTTTATTTAAAAGCAACAGAGCTGTAAACCTAGCTAGTTAAGCCAAAGATATCACCAAACTTGTGATGGTGATATTACACGCTTTTTAACATTGTTTAATCAAACACCAAGAATACAGAATTATTTCTGACTGAGGATGTTTGTCATTGATAATTTTTTTTTCTGAAATTAAAGAACAGATAAATAATGTATTAAAGTAAATAATCTCCAAAATCTCCTTAGATATCTTTTTGGTTTTTTGCTATGTTATTTTAGTTAGATACAGATATGCTGCTAAAGCCTATATTTTTAAAATTATTTTTTCATGCATGCCGAAATTCGTATTCTTGTCAGTATTCAAGATGCATAGAAAAAGAAAAATCATAAGTGTACATCTCTGGTTCACTTTGTTTTCATCAAGGCCTGTGTTCCAATAAAAAAAAAGTGATTTTTAATGTTCAGGTGCAAAGGTCAATCAAACGTCATTGACCAATATCAAAATCTTATTTGAGCAACCACAAGTCAGACACTTTGTTTGTCTGGAAAAGCTTAACTTGTAATTTGTTGTGCTCTGTTACAAATTAAATTGTTACATTGTCAGACAACAACAAGCTTGAAGGTCACTGACATAAAATGAGTTGTTAATCATTCGGGACGTCTGCAAACATTTATTGGTGATTGGCTTATTATGACAGTGGGAGGAGGAGTCTCTGGTTGGCAGCGGTTAATTCAACTTGTTCAACTTGTCACGGCCTCTTGACCACAATGTGACATTAGCTATGTGGATTATATTCCAAGTTAATGTTTCCTAAAAGTTGATTAAAAAATATCTAAATCTAACTGAAATACCAAGGGTTTCAAACTTGAAATGCATCGTCATTGCTGCCCGAGCTGCACTGTGAATCCAGAAACCTGGTCAATTGCTGAAGAGACGTGATGTTACGGAATGAGCAAAGCAACTATCAATCTATAAATAGATCTTGACACAACGAGGCTTTTTTTTTTACAGAGACTTCTTGAAAGCTAAAGTATTTCTTGTTGAACCTTCCCTATCAGCATGCCTCGGTGGTCCAACGTGGGCCCGAAGCTGGTCCTTCGCTGCTGACATCGGACTGGCGCTGGGCCGACGTTAGACCGCCGACGCATGCTGATAGGGAATTTTCTTTAATACATTCAGAGGTAGATCTGCCATGAATATAGTTTTAAAAACAGCTCTGTTTTATTTAGGGGTCGACCAGATGATCTTTGGGTGGGGGGAGGGGGGTCTATGGTTATTTGGTGAAAAAAAAAATTGTTTCCCACTTGACACTGAAAAAAAAAAGTTTTTTCAGCACATGGAAAAAAAAAAGTTTGTTTCCATAGAGTAGCTAGGGTAAAATTGGTCCCGGGGGTAAAGTTCATAGCCCCCCCCCAACTATCGTCTAGTACTGGTAGGCCCCTTAGAAAATGCTGCTCGGTCACGCTCAGGCGGACTGGGGGGGGGGTTATAAGACCTTAGAAGTTTGTGGGGTGTGAGGTATATAATGCTCTTGTATGACTTTAAAACAGCAAGAATAGAAGTTAGGTCACCCGGACTAATCCCCCCCCCCCGACATTACTCCAATCTCCATGCCGCCACACATCATGTATTTCAAAGCTGTGAATATGTTCATTTGGCTTTTTCCTTTCATCAACTTAAAAAAAAATAAAAAATTACCATGCCTGTAACTTCAGAAATTTCACATCCCGTGAGCAGTAAAAATCAGCCTTTTTTCGCCTTTTAAACTGGTTACCATGGCAACCATTCAACACAAAAATGCAACTACCTGAAATTATCTAATTAAGTTAAAACCTACCTTTTGATACCAAATATGAACCATTATCCTAAAAATTGCAGAAAAGTGCCCTTCTCACCCATACTTCCCCTTAAAGTTTTTGTCATTTTTGTTTGACTTTGAAAAATAAAAAGCTTGTTTTTGGCGCATAATTTTAAAACAACTAGAAAATTTTGGACTTAATTCACTTTTTATGAGAAAAGTTTCCAAACATGGTGACCCCAAAAAAGGGCAGGATTTTGCAACAAATCATCTCCTGTAGGATAACCACTGCACTTTTTTTTTTCAAATTACATGCAAAAGTTGATGATTTGGTAGAGTCAGTTTATGCCAAGACATCTGATCTGGTGCATTTACCCAGTTTCTTAATATTGTCAAATAACTTCACCAAACTTGCGAAGCAATGGTGAGTTGACCTAAGACAGGGTAAAAGCAACATAGTAAGAAACTAGAGGTACAATTTAGAAGAAATTTGGATCACAGTCAATAAAATCGAGATTGTCTTTCAGGAGTCTTTTTGTAGAATGTAAAATGTAAATGGGTAAAATCGGGAGTCTAAAATCACATGGTTAAAAGCTTGGTCACACGATTTGTTCTGCAGAAACTGCATTTGCAGGAGGGACCACTCCACTTCGTCGCTAATCTTTTGAAGGTTTTAGCATCGGTAGCAGATCTACCTCCAGAGGGAGTGAGTTCCAGATTGTAGCCCCCAGACTTCTAAAAGAATGGAGACCATACTTGATAGTCCTGCTGTGTCTGCGTTCATAAGATGGGCCAGATCTGAGGTTGTAGGGTGTGGTTTTCAAGTTAAAACCATTCTTCCAAGAATGGTGGGGCTAGGTCGTGATGTATCTTGAAAACCTTGAGCGCTAGAGATCTCATCCTTGCTATTTCGAACGTCGGCATATTGGCTCTGTTTAAGACCGGCTTCAAGATCTTGGTCAGGAACTACTGCCAAACTCACCACTTTCTAGCTTACACAAAATTTATTCCAATTTCAGCCTATCTATGTAAAATTTTCTCAGGAATTCAATTTTGAAGAAAAAAATGCACCCACTCTTTTATTTTGGAAGTTACACCCCTATTTGTAAAGCCCCCCTCAGTGGGGCGCGCTAGATACCCCCAAAATATTATAAAATGTTCTGTAGGTCTGTGGCTTCAGTACTAAAGCTGCACTAATACCACTAATAAATATACTTGAATTCTATGATGATCCATAAAAAAATACGATGACTAGATGGGTATGAATTTTTTGTTTAAATGACAAACATTTTGTGGTGCTAAGTGGCGGTTTCTTATATTTCGCTAAGTATTCATTTCACAGGAATATTTTTTACACGATCCATCTCAGCAGAAAATAAGCTTCATTTTGAGTACCAACAACCTATATTTCCGAGAAGTTTAGCCCAAACCAAGGAATTACCGTTTTCAGAAATAAAATTCTAAATAACTTGCATTTTTTTATGGAGGCAGATATCGAAAATTTAACACAAACTAGTTTTAATGTAAATATTTGCGCATAACGAGTTTGACTTTCAGACCTGTATGACAAAAATTGACGAAATGCAAGTTATTTAGAAAAATGACATATTTTTTTCACACATCCAGAAGTGAAAAGCAGAGGCTTCATGTTTTGTATGTGTGAACCTAAACAGCAAAGCAAGGACTTTTTATGTAGTCTGTTGCCTTCGTCTGGTCCTTCTGGACACATTGCTATATAATTCATGTCCATAAACATCTCTATGACATTGAAAAAATAATAATCAAATAGGAGCTTCACCCCATTTTAATAAATTGTTTTTACTTTTGTCACTTGACTTTGTTTCAATATTCTGTTCAGAGACCCGCATATATTGGTGCAAATTACTAAAACTGGATGCCATTTTAAACTTTGGACAATAGGGAACATCATGGTACCTTCAATAATCATGAAACTTTGATATCTATCAAGAGAGAGACAGTCAAAATTTGATGTCTGAAAAATGTGTCACCAAAAATTAGCATTTTTCGCACGTTTTGTCACTTAAATTATGAGATACCGACTTGGACACCACTATAAAGACACTTAAAAGGTCACCATCGGAGAGAGTACATTTTTTTTACACAAGATAGAATATATTTTAAAATCTATGATAAGTTTTTGTGGCCTCAAGAATTTTTTCACACTTGTGGAAGTAACTCCTGACTAAGATCTTGAAGCCTGCCTTAACAGGATTCTGCAGTCTGACGAGTAGTCCGAGAAAATAAACTTTAGTGCCCTGTATTGGATGCGACGAAAGATTTGTAAAGCATGAGCTTGATATCTGTAGAAAAAGGGTAGGTTACCCTTTTAAGGCAATTTAATTGCCTTGAACTTTTCCGGAGGATTTCACCTATATGCACATTGAAATTTAAACAGTTATCCAGGCGTACGCCAAGCAGCTTTACAGAGGATTCTGTTTTGATGGTTGTTTGTTCCGTGATCTTGATTTCGGAGTGCTGGCTTTTCTTGGCTATCATTGCCTGGAATTTGGCCGGATTGGCCTCCATTTAATTGACTTTACACCAATCTATAATTTCATGGGCTGCTGACACTAATTTACTGGAAAACTCATGCTGCTAAATACCTCGCACAAGAACAGTGTTGTCGTCAGCATAGTTGAAGAGGCTTCCATCGAAATTGTTCAAGAAGATATCGTTCATGAAAATGTTGAAAATAATTGGTTCCATGATTGACCCTTGTGGGACTCCTTTCTTTCAGGAGGAACACAGAAGGCAATTAAAACAGCTGTGAAATGATAACAATTATGACAATTCTGGTTAAATTGATGGTTAGAACTCATTAATATTGCCAAAACCTACTTATTCAGAGACGCACCCCCTGAACCTTAGAGACCGCCTTTAAGTTTTGTAAAGCAAAAATGTCAAATCGCTTAGGCATGACTAAATAAGATTATGTCAAATTAGTCAATTGACAAGTTCCATCTGGCAGCTGCAAGAAGCAGGAATTAAACTATTTGACTCAGATAAATGACTTCTTGAGGTACATTAGTCAACTGCTTATTACATAAGTCAGAAGTTGGCCATTTGACTAACTAATAGTAATTCTAGTTATAAGTTAGTCAATTGATTAACTACATTGGTTATTAAATAGTATGTGACCACTTTACAGTGCCTGATTACTGAACTACTGAACAGTTATTGACTTGACCCAACGCCATAAGGCTGTTAGAGAAATGAAATAAAGTGAAATAAATTCATTTTGTCTAGTAATTTTCAAGTGCTTAGTCTGATTCTATTGAGCCAAAGAACCTTAGCAGCTTTTGAGGACCCTGAAATACTGCTCTGCGGGAGTTTTCAGAAAACAAACCTTCTCCTTTTAAAGTATGAAACACGCGCTCCTTCCCCAACTTCGTACCTTCTAATCTTCCAACTTTGGTAAATTTTCCCTTTTAGCAGAATTTGACAAGATAGGACTGATGATTAGGTGGTCTCAATTTAGTCAAAGTGAATCACAGTCGTACCTTAAGTAGACTTGCAAAAATGACACTAACGATAGATTATTTTATTATATAATCTGCTTGCACTACTCCATTCTAATTTTGCATTATCCGGGCATTAATGAGCCATTAAGCATACAAAAGCGCCCCCAGGTGTACGATCTGATATTAGAAATTAAAAATACAAGAAATATCAGAAGAAGAATAATAATAGTGTGAGAACGAAAAACGCAACAATCATCTCATAAGGAAAGTCAAATTAATATTTATGAAACTTGAAAAATAATAATAACATTTTGTTGTACGCCATTACGTATATTATTTAGGGCTGGCATTGGGGGGAGGGCATTGTTTCATGACCCCCCCCCTCCCTCAGGCCCAAAATTAACATAGATATGATAGGGAAAGCCGTGGAGAGCCCCCCATTCACCCCATGTAATGGCAACCCCCTCAGGCCTTTTCTAGATACACCCCTGCCCCCTATCTATCACAAACACCAACACTGCTTTGCCCACAATACCTACTCTGGGTGTGTGGTCAACCAGGCGACAGACAACCAGGTGACACCATACCACTACCAACTAGGCTACAGAAAATTTTAGAATCACTCACCACTTCCATCCAGGCGACAGGCACTTCCATCCAGGCGACAAAGTACTTCCATCCAGGCGACAAACACTTCTAACCAGGCGACAAGCTTTTGCACTAGGCGACAAGCACTTTTAATTCACTGGGCGACCTGTTTTCAGTCCATTCTGCATTCAGAATTTCAGATTTCTCTCTGGCAGGATGTTGACAAAGTTTCTGCGATTCCACATTTAAAGCCAGGGGGCGTCGAGGGGCGTTTTGCATTTCTGTAGGTCTGGAAACACGGTTCTGGGCCAACGCCATCTCTGCTTGGGTGAAATAACATAATCTTTAGGGCATGGTTTTGGGGTGATTTGTGGCTTTGAAAAATCTAAAAAAATCTAAACATCTAGACTTAACCATAAGAAAACATGTTGAATACTTGAAATATTTTTATCAGGCCGATTTTTTGAGAAGTGACTGGAATAAGAACATGTCAACAAAAGTTCGGACATTGACTTTGTGTGCTTCGGACGCACTTTTGACATAGAAAGAATGGTCGTACAGAGCCGAAACTTAGCTCAAAATATAGGAAATTAAATTTCTGAAACGTTGGTACCACTTAGAAGGTGCTGCGTCCGATATTAAGCCCTGGCTTGGAATTTATTCTTTGCGCAGATCACAACAGCAATTATGAATAAAAAATACTTTATTACATTGAAATATTGAGATTCAGGATCTTTTAAATATATTTTGAAAGTTAATTGATCAAGATAATTGAGATCTAAAGAGCTCTAAAATTATCCACAGGTGGCAGGGCTGCATGGCTCATGAGCGATAATCTGTCACCTGGCTTTTGGAGGTTTTTGTAGTCTGAAACAACTGGAATTAAAGTTTGTCGCCTAGACTCGGGAATGTGTGTCACCTAGTTGGTATGTCACTCAAAATATCTGTCACCTAGTTGGTACTTGTTGTCGCCTGGCTGGTCAAAACCTGTCACATGGCTGGTAGTGTTGTGTCGCCTGGATGGTTGTCGCCCAGTTGGTAGTGATGTCGCCTGGTTGTCTGTCGCCTGGTTGACTGGTAATCCCTACTCTGATAATAACTCTCACTTTAAATTCTATCGCAACACTTTCAACTTTATGCTTGGCCAGTTCCTCTTTACATGATATGCTTTTACTTCCTTCAACAATCTCTGGTCTTTTCTAGTTTAAATTAACCTCTCTTATCTTTCTATCTTCCAGATTTATGCACCTTTGGAGGCCATGCTGTGCACAGGGTATGTATTTCAATTTTTATTGTTATTATTTGGCTTATTATTACCTACTACACATTAACAACACTAATGAATAGCACTCCTGGACCTCATGGTTGCTTACATATAAGAAAAAGACAGAACAATCCTACACACTCTTACCATATAGTCGTGTCCTATATTTATTATTTCACCCCAGCTGATGTTTTCTCTAACCTCACCCAGGCTCTACTTACATTCCCCTGTCTTAGTGAGTAATTCTAGTGTTGCGCGGAGATACAAATCAATTGCTAGAAACTTTTTCTTTGTTTTGGTAGATTTGTGTCTATTCTTCTTCATACAGGGGAGGATCCAAGGGGGGGGGGGGTACTGGGGGCACGTACCCCCCCCCCTCTCAGTGCCTCCAAAGCTCAGTAGATCTATCTTGGAAATTCAATCAAATATAGGCCGATAGGCAAAATGCTTGTTGAATGTGAGCGATAGCAATTAATCATTGAACCAATGAATAGATTGAAATCTGGGCTGATTGTCAATTCAGTCTAAAAGGGGGCACAATCTCGATGGCAGTTTTTCAAATGCATTCTCTTGATAATTGCAATTTAACTTCTTTTAGACATCACCAAGATACTTATACCATTGGAAAAAATAGCATGCAATGCATGCACCGTGTCCTCGAGCAATTTAATAACCCTTATAACTCAATGGGATATGATCATTACATTAACACATCTCTATAAATTGTTAAAAGTTGCATTCTATCTATAGATCTATCAATCTACCTATCAATCTATCTATCTGTCTATCTATGTGTCTATCTGTCTGTCTGTCTATCTTTAGTAATTGGCTGAAGTATAAATCTCAGGTTGTGGTGCACCCCACTTTGTCTCAGGGCGGAAGGGCCAAAGGGAAGAAGAAGAAGATGCTTCTCAGAAATCGTCTGCTGAGCAAGGAGGAATTTGGGGGATTAAAGTTAACTATTTAGAGCAGTGAGACATAAGATTAAAGCCAGGGCATCTAGTGCAACAGTGTAAACACTGGGCATCATAATGCCATCATAACTTTGGGTTGTTCTTGCATCTGTGAAATGCTTTTCGATCCACACCAACTTTGATATGACAATCCCATTGATGACGACAAAGGGCCCGAGGCCCTGCTCTCGGACACAAAAACTGGTGTCTAACTGACAATATTGCATGTTAGCGCCCTGCTAAGGATTAACACTGTTTACAACAGCAAACAAACAATCAGATTATTGTTTATTTTGCTAAAATTATAAGTTAAAACAAATAATAGAAGAAGCATATGATGTCTAAGTCAGTTAGACACCTCTTTGTCTGGTCCTAACATGCATTTTGGTCAGTTAGATCCCTCCCTCCGGTCGGGATCTAACTGACAAAAATGCATGTTAGAAGCCTCCAAATCGGTGTCTAACTAATACGCAAAAGGAACAGAAGTTTAATCAGCTGGTATGTTGTTTCCTAGGTGTGTGGTCAACCAGGCGACACCATACCACTGCCAACTAGGCTACAAAAGTTTTGGAAAACACCAATCGCTTCAATCCAGGCGACGGACACTTCCATCCAGGCGACACAGTACTTCCATCCAGGCGACACAATACTTCCATCCAGGCGACAAACATTTCCATCCAGGCTACAAACAATGTCACTAGGTGACAAACACTTTTACTGGGCGACAAACACTTTTAATTGACTGGGAGACAGTGCAGCCATGAAACAGGATGTTGATAATTTAAAGACCCCCTCGTGAAGTTCACGCCAGAGGGGGCGGATATAATAATAATAATAATTTCATTCTTGTATAGCGCATTACATGGCATAACGTATCTCAATGCACTTTGACAACAAAATTACAAAGATAGTATGTATAAATAAAAACATAAACCACATAAAATTATATACAATAACATAAACTAAAATAGTGAGTCTTGAGACCTTTTTTAAAATCAACAAAGTCTGTTTTCTCCGAAGATAGGGCAGCAACTCATTCCAAAGTTTAGGGCCTATTGTCAAAAATGCCCTATCACCGTAATTTTTCAAAGTTCTCGTTGATGGTCGAACAAGTATGATGGCGTCACTACTCCTGGGGTTACCTCGCCCCGAGGACTTGATTTTTATTAACTCCTTCAGACAAAAAGGAGCCACTGACCAGTGAACACATTTGAAAATAATACATACCAGTGATGGGCAGAATTCAATTCATGAATTGAATTAATTCGAATTAATTCAAAATTTAAAAAGTTGATGAATTGAATTGAATTAACCATGTTTGAAAAATGCAATGAATTGAATTGAATTGAATTGAGATAGGCAGTGAATTGAGGGTTTAATTCAATTCATTTTCAATTCAAACATTATATATATTATATCCATTATAGATCATCCCTCATGAAAAAAAGCTCCAAAAGTGCCTAAAATGTGCATTTTGACATAGGGAATCCAAATATGTTTTAGAAATGGTGATACGACAATTGTTACCTACTTCAATTTTGGTTCAAAGTTTCAATGGTTTTTACCCCGCTGGCTATGTAATAGCCTACGGGGTACTGCAGTCCTCAACGTAACTGGTGGCTGGGGATTTCGTCAAGCATAACTCACTTTGTGTTGCTCATATTTCATTCAAATTTTACCTGTTATCTTATTTTGTCATGCAGATGGGAATGACAAGTTTCCAGGCATTTCTAGCAATTTTTTTTTTTTTTGAATGACTTGGTCTTTTTTTTTTTTCCAAAATACAGTGTGGCCGTCCGTGTGTCCGTCCGGCCGTCCGTGTGTCCGGCCGTCCGTGTGTCCGGCCGTCCGTGTGTCCGTCCGTCCGTCCGTGTCCGTCCGTGTCCGTCTGTCCGGCCGTCCGTGTGTCCGTTCGGCCGTCCGTGTGTCCGTCCGTCCGTGTGTCCTTACGTCCGTCCGTCCATCCGTCCGTCCATCCTTCTGTCCATGCGTCCGTGTGTCCGTGTCGGTGCGTCCGTGTCGGTGCGTCCGTGTCGGTGCGTCCGTGTCGGTGCGTCGTGTCCGTGTGGCCGTCTGTGTGTCCGTACGGCCGTCCGTGTGTCCGTACGTCTGTGTGTCCATACGTCCGTGTGTCCGTCCGTCCGTGTGTCCTTACGTCCGTCCGTCCGTTTCCGTCCGTGCGTCCGTGTCGGTGCGTCCGTGTTGGTCGGTCGATGCACAGTGCCTAGATTACTGTTTTTCCTATCCCAAAATACCAAATATGACCATAGTCATGCTATATTCTTGGTGTTATCTTGCTGGTACGTTTCTTACCGAGAAACTTTCTGCAGCCATTGCTCATTATTCACACAACCCTCACCACTGTGCATGCTCAAACTGACCTATTTCCCCCACCCCCCACATTCCTGAGAGATCCAATGGTGTTACATTGACCACCTGCTTTTGACACAAAGAAAAGACTTGAAAAGTTTTAAAATTAGCTTTTCTAATTCTTGACCCCAAAAAAAGTATTGAAAAGTTTTCAAATTCATGTCACTGTGACATTAGTGCACAGCAGCAGTCACAGTGATTCTTTACACATTGAATCAAACACTTCATAACACATAGGCCTATAGATAGAAGGCAGGGAGGGAGGGATGGCTTTAATAAGTGGCTTAAAGTAGCATGAGGGGATGAATAATATTTCAGAAAAAGTCCCTTGAAAATCCAGTGCTATCCATAACTTCCATAGAATGGACATTTTCTCGGTAGTGTGTGAAATTTCAAGGTCACAAGATAAACTGAAGTCAATAAATTTGAGTTTAGAAGGTACCAAAAATCATTTTGGTGCGTACCGAAATCTGACAGGAATGCTATTCTAGCTCTAGCCAATAGATTAGGGTCAACTACACAGATGCTGTTACAGTGAATTACAGGGCTGTGGTGGACTTAAAGACATAAATTCAAACACTTTTCGGGTTTAAGCATCTACTTTTTCATTTTAGGAATGTATTTAGGTGAGGAAATGTATCTCCTCATGCCACTTTAAGTAATGAAGGGATGAAGGAATGCATCATTGTGGCACTGTCCATCATGTCCGTGCGTCCGTCCATCCGTCCGTCCGTGTGTCCGTCCGTCCGTGTGTCCGTCCGTGTGGCCGTCCGTGTGTCCGTGTCCGTCTGTCCGTGCGTCCATCCTTCTGTCCGTGCGTCCGTGTCCTTGCGTCCGTGGCGGTGCGTCTTGTCCGTGTGTCCGTCCGTCCATGTGGCCGTCCGTCCGTCCGTGTGGCCGTCCGTCCGTGTGGCCGTCCGGCCGTCCGTGTGTCGGTACGTCTGTGTGTCCGTAAGTCCGTGTGTCAGTCTAGCTGTGTGTCCTTACGTGCGTCCGTGTGTCCTTACGTGCGTCCGTGTGTCCTTACGTGCGTCCGTGTCGGTGCGTCCGTGTCGGTGCGTCCGTGTCGGTGCGTCCGTGTCGGTGCGTCCGTGTCGGTAGGCCGATGCACAGTGCCACAGTGATGCACAGTGCCACCATGATGCACAGGCTTCACATAGAGCCAGCGGGGTTTACGTGCTTGCACGGTATTTTTTCGTTTTCGACCATCTTCGCCAATCCGCGGTTCTCTATAACTTTGTCAGCATGTATCATACATCATCTAAATGCCATGGTTGGAAAGCTCTCAAAAAGACCTTCATTTTGCATACCAACATCAATGGTCTAGGATGATATCGTGACTCCCATGTGCTTTTCAGCCTGCATTTTTAAGAAATGGAAGCTTTCACATTCACTAATCCTCTTAAAAAAAGGTCTTTTAGAGTGTGAACCAATTTCTCAGTCATTTTACGATCTAATAAGTGTCTAATATTCCCTCCAAAGGGAATAAGAAGAAGCATTACAGATGTTTGCTACCTGCTGAGACATAGTTGCATTTACATCGAACATCACTCCTTAATTTGTAACAACAGAAGACTTTTGAATCACAGATTCACCCACATGAATAACATCGCAATCAGGAGGAGACCTCTTAAACCTATACACTGCGTTCCCAATTATTATGCAACTATGCTTTTTGCCAATATCTCAAAAAGAAATAACACTATTGGGATGTCCTTTACACATAATGGCGAGTGCGCCATAAAGCAAATATTCTGTGACTTTCGTCCAATTCTGTAGTTTCAGTGAGGAGTTATGCTATATAATCAGGTTTTTGGGGTGTTCCCAATTATTATGCAATTCTTGAAAAGCTTCCATTGCCACCCAAAATCAAAAAAGTTGATTATGAATTGACATTAGAACATACCTCATAACACTAAATAAAAAATAGAACCATCATTTCAAATGTGGATGCCTCCATGACCAAGAAATCAATATAATACAACTGCATTGAAAAACCATTGAAATTCGCTTTTTTCTCAATAAAGAAGCCTCCCATGCTCTTGAAAAATTTAATATCAATTAAATTCCAGCTTAGAATAGATCTATAGCACACCACGGTCATACTGTGTGATGAAACACCAAATCCGGTATCTCTACAAAATATGACACCAAATCAAAAACTCACACTTCTGTTTCCCATTGGAATAGCATTGGCAATTCGATGCGTTCAATTCATTTCAAGATACAGTGTAGTGTGTCTGATGAAATTATGCAAGTTACCTATTTCACACTGGTATGAAAACTATTGGACCGAGCCTTTTATACTTTTCACATAATCATTGGATTAGGCTTGGAAATCTTCAATGCAACTTTCATTAAATTTCATGTTGGCAAAATTGAGTTATGCCGCATTTTCAAATATTTGGGTGTCTGATGAAATTACGCAAAATCCACACGTGTCCTAAAAAACATCATAGTTTCAAATGATTTTGCTTCAATTATTAGCATTCTATCATTTGTCAACCATTCATGTCAAAACATTTCACTTACACGCTGCGTTTGTCATGCATTATGTCTTAATTGTCTCCATTGGTATAACATTGATTTTGCATAATTTTTTCAAATTTATGCTTCCCAAAACTTTAAAATGGTTCCGATCATTTAAAAAATGCTTCTAGCACTAACCTTATACTGTCTATTTAGCTCTTTGCAAAGGAAACTGAAGTCACATGCCTTACTTTAAAATAATTAGCAATCAAAAGTTCTTTCCACGACATCCCATTGGAATAGCATTGTGATCAGGATGTGCAGTTCCTTATTCAACAGTGTGTCAATTTCCAACACACAACTTATCAGTCAGTTTCACCACACTAAATAGATTGAAAAATACAACTTTTAAAGACATTTTCAAAATGATCAGACTATTTTGAGATTTTTGAGAGCATAAATTTGAAGAATTTATGCAAAATCAATGTTATTCCAATGGAGACAATTAATTCATATTGCATGACATAGGCAGAATATAAGTGAAATGTTTTGACATGAATTACTGACAAATGACAGAATTCTAATGATTGAAGCAAAATCATTTGAAACTTTAACGTTTCCAAGGCTCATGCGGATTTTGCGTAATTTCGTCAGACACCCAAATATTTGAAAATATGGCATAACTCAATTTTGCCTTGATGAAACTTAATGAAAGTTTCAAGGAAGATTTCTTAGCCCAATCCAATGATTATGTGAAAAGGATGCAATGGTGGGTCCAATAGTTTTCATACTAGTGGGAAATACGTAACTTGCATAATTTCGTCAGACACACTGTATTTGTCAAATACCGTGGTGCAACTTAATTGCCATTGGTTTACAGGAGAGTTCTAAACCTAAGGAAAGTGGAAAATGACTTTGGTAATGATTTTTAATTTTGTCTGGCTAACAGAGGCTTTTTATTGCAATAAAACTGTAATTTCAATGCTATTTCAATGCAGGAGAAAAACATGAATTTCTTGGCTATGAATGCTTCTATGTTTGAAATGATGGTTATGCTTTTTCTTTTGTGTTAAGGGGTATATGTTGGTGACATCTTTAGATTAGTTTTGGTCATTTGAGTGGCCATGGATGCTTTTTCAAGAATTTGCATAATAATTGGGAACACCTCAAAACATCATTATATGGCATAACTCCCAACTGAGTCACTGGAATTGGACAAAATTAGCAGGATATTAGCTCCATGGTACACTTGTCATTATGTGAAAAGGATTTTCAAATAGTGGTACTTCCTTTTGAGATAATGCAAAAAAGCATAGCTGCATAATAATTGTTAACGCAGTATATATAGTTCACCTAGTTGGTACTTGTTGTCGCCTGGCTGGTCAAAACTTGTCACCTGGTTGGTAGTGGTGTGTCGCCTGGCTGGTTGTCGCCCAGTTGGTACTGATGTCGCCTGGCTGTCTGTTGCCTGGTTGACCGATAATCTGTTTCCTGATTCTCAAACACGGCCTTGTGGGCATCAAATTATTGGTTTCTTTCTCTTGTGTTACAGAATTATTGTGGACATACAGCTAGGTAGTATATTAGGCTATCTGTATTGCTATAATATACTTTGTTTAGACCTAGCCTACTTATCAAACAGCCAGGAAATATTAATTTTAACGTCCCTAAAAATATTACCCCATGCCTTTTTTTGTTTCATTGACCTACAATCTGACTTGTAAATGCTCACAATATTGAACAACTATCATACCGATAACAAGAGCAGGAACTGACTCCTCATCCCCCACGCCCTGCCTTCCTTAACCCATCATAGCACTAACCAACCATGGTGTTTCAATGAGTGTGTAATGCGACAGATGATCACCAGGGGCACAGTGGTGCATACATGTATGCAAGTGGCGACTCCTATGAATGGCTTTGGCTGACAAATGTAAAAATGGCTGCAGTCTCAGCCCTGCAACCTTACTTACAAGCAAGCCTGAGAAACAATGCTGTTTATCACATTCATATGATTTAAATATCGATTTGAGAAGTTAAAGTAGTTGGGAGTATTTGCAGAAATTTTGAATATTGTGCATGGTGTGGTGTTTGAGGTATATGATGGATGCCATAACAGTTCATAAAATGGAGACTAAAAGTAAAATTACAGTGATAACCTCTCAATGCACCAATTTTGACATCCCAAAGATTGTTCTGAAGGATTAAATATACCGGCCTTTATACCACTCGAAACCTCTGTCAGCCAATCAAGAGCCAGTATTTCACTGCAATAAAACCCATATTCTTTGTTGTTCAGTTATCCTCCCATGGGAGAATAATAAGTGAAGCTGCGAAAAAAACACAGCACCAAATGACAAGTTTCAGTTTTGTCTTATGGTATAAGCCAGTTATTCACCGCAGGATCAGCAATATGTGTTTATCACAGCTCGGGCTAACGCCCTCGCTGGATGAATCACATATTGCCTCTCCCTAGGTGAATAACCTATACTTATGGCTCGATATAGGTTATTCACAATGGGACAGGAAATTTGTGATTTATCAACCAAGGGCTTTAGCCTGGGGTGTGATAAACACATCCCTTGTGGACAATTTCCTCTGAGGAACGTTGGTTTGAGGAAGCATTAAACCTCATTCACATCGGACCCAACGTTACTAAACTACGTGTTTTGTCGACACATGACTACAAGATTATCACGTACGTATATATCGTAAATAATGCATATTTCTCAACGTTTCTTGAGAACGCGGCCCCCACGTTGAAGAAATGCTCGAAATATGCCTCTGGGGCGTCAGGCGTGGCAGGCCAGCGTTCTTGCGCATGCGCTGAAGTGGGAGGAGGCGGCCATGGCTGGGCACGTGCTCGTGTGGATATGATTTATATCGGTCTAGAACACCGTTTATACCACCGTAACTGTTTATTTAACCATGGCCGATTGATTCTAGGATGTGTATGGTTGAAATGACCCGTTCGGATGAGCTCTAACTGCTGTTTATGCTTCACAATCATACGGTCAATCGGCAATGTAGGTCATGTGGATTCACTGTGCCAGGGAGGCGCTGGCCAGGGGCGGAGCGCTCGGATGGGCCCGGGGGATGACCGAATTGCTTCTGGCGGTCCAGCCACCTGCCAGGCTGCGGCCCCCGTGGAAAAAATAAATAAATAAATAAAGCCCTTATACAATTGCCCTTATATAATATATATGATACAGAGAATGTTCTGATTTGATTTTTGCTGCTGGGATTTTTTTTGGTTGGGGGGGGGGTTTAAGAATTTTTTTTATTTCAGGTCAGGGGTTGGGATGTATGGTTTGGATTTTTTTTTTTTACACCTGCAAAGAGAAAACATGAATTGAAACAGTGAAGAGAACAGAAAAACAGAGCGATAGATAAGAGAGAGCAGAGCCAGGCAGCAAGCACTGAAGGTGGCTCCAAAATAGGCAGACTTTTCTTTCTTGTTTTACCAAGCAGTCTGCAGTCAATTTAAGGACACAATATATAAACAACAAAATTCTCTTACCTTGTGAGGGATTAATACTTCAACTCTGAAGAGTTGGAAAAATCCTAATCCAAATTGGCCTGCTGGATAGGTGGCATTCCGATGCAAGTAGGCTCAGTTCAACTCCGGTCTTAACTGATTCTCTCTTGCTCGTTTGTGATTGAGCAGTACTTCAGAATTTTTTTTGGCCTGACTAATCTTTCATATTTTAAGAGATATTTATTTGGCAGTTTTTGTAACTGGTGTAGCTACTATTTCTTCATGGCTTCATCCAATTATCACCAGCAAGCATCCTTTTGGATGTTTTATAATCTCAAAGTTACCAGATACATTGGAATTATAGGTATGGAATAGATGGCGCTACAAGGCTCTCTGAGACTTAGGATCCCAGGTTCTGCAACTTTGTGCAAACCTTCAACAAATCTTTGGCAGATACGTATGATCAGACGTTTGCCCTGAACATTACTTTCAAACGTTGTCCATACATATCAAAAACATGTTGAACAAAACCTTGGAACTTATGTTTTTCCAAATGTGCGACCATACCTTTGATGAACCTCTGAGTCAAAGGTATGGTCATACGTAATAGTCTAATGTTGTAAAAACCTTTCAAATGATGTTCGATAAACCTATGAATCAAAGGTAAGGTCATACGTAATAGTCTAATGTTGTAAAAACCTTTCAAATGATGTTCGATAAACCAAAGGTATGACTTACATAATATTCTAAGGTTTTAAAGACCTCTCAAATGAATGTTCGACAAACCTATGAATCAAAGGTATGGCCATACGTAATAGTCAAACGTTCTTCAAACCTCTCAACCAAAGGTATGACCTACGTATGACTGACACGTTTGGCTAAACGTTACAACCAAATGTTCTTCCAACGTCTCAACCAAAGGTAAGACTCGAACATTAGGCCAAACTATAAAACAAACTATCTGCCAACCTCTTACTAAGGTTGCTATCTACGTTTGGTTTTCCATCTGAGTGCAACGTTTGGAAATTACCTTTGCCCTACCTTTGTCATACGTTGTTTGGCCCAACGTCTGATTCTAACCAAAATAATTACGTAGCGAAAGGTTTGATTTACGTTGCTGCTCAGGAGGGATATTCCCTATCCCATGGTGAAGGATTTAGATGTGACTATTGCCTTAGAATGTTGTTTGTAGGCCTATTTCCTTCTGAAACAGGATAATAATTATGGCAAAAGCTAAACACAGTACAAGTTCTACCTCTATAGAAGTTTTTCAAGGTACCGTTGCAAAGGTGCTAGAGCATCAGACATGTTACATGCATGTAACACATTTGAGCCCAATGGATGGGATGGATCTTGCCCAACATAATGATTGACATTGATAGAAACCATTAGATTTGAAGTAACTATTTCGTTTGATCATTTTTAAAGCATGATTGTAAAAAAAATTGATATATAATTATGTATAACTCAGAAAAGATATCGAGAACATTCGAGCTATGAAGCAGGTAGGTCTACCCTGAGTGACTAAGTCACCACGGGAAGTCTATTAATTTTTGAATTTTTCAGCTTTTTCTCTATAAAACAGAAGTCTGAAAGAAGGTAAAATCTATCCTCAGAATCACTCAGCTTTCATTTCCAGCAATGTAGGACCCGTTGGCTTCTGGGGGCCTAAAGCGGCCCAAAGAACCCCTGGCCCATAGGGTTTTGACCCTTCGGGCCTTGCTCTTTTGCCCTCCCCCCTCTTGCAGTCACTCTTCTGGATCTGCCCCTGATATTTGATATGCCTTTTTCAGTTGAGATGCTTCAATTAATAATTGTTCATGCTATTTCTTCTATTGCAGCATTTTGTGGCTCTACATCGATGATCATGATGCTGACAAGGAGTGCAATTCAGCTTTTGTGACCCTGCTGACATTCCTCATCAGAGAAGGAGCAGATCCGTTTGTTCCTCTGAAAGGACTACCAAGTGCTATCACTTTATTTCTGGAAAAGTTTCATTCTCATCTGTCAGAGTCAATGATGCCTTCAGTTTCAGCTTTTCTAGAGGAAGCATTCAAGAAATGGGAAGTTTCATTGGGTAAAGAAAATATCTTGAATGATGTCGTCAAGAATGTTCCATGGAACATCATCAACAGTGATTCCTGTCATTTTACCACTGTAAAGGAACTCATTGTGGAAAATTGCCTTACAATTATTAAAACTTGTCCAATCCTTTGTGATGAAGAGGATGAAGAGGGAAAAACTCCACTTCACAGACTAATGGAGAAGCTTTTGAATGATGATCATTTGTTGAAAACAATACCAGACTTATCTACTCCAACTGATGCACTATGGGATCTCATGTCTGGATTGATAACAACCAAGAACATAAACAGTAAGGACCAAGAAAAAAAGACTCCTTACACTCTCTTGTTGCTACAATATGTAGCAAACTTTAAAACACAAGATGCACTAAAAAGGCAGACATTGGCAAAGAAGCTTGATTATATCAAGGATTACTTCCTGAACAAAGGCGCCAACCTAAAGGTAGCTCTTCAAGAACTGCCAAACTTGAGGTGAGTGTCAGGGCGAACCCGGCGAAGTGTCAGGGTGAAGGGTGTTGATTAAATGATGATGCAACTATAAAACCTTTCCATTAATCCCATATATTTGTGCAAAGAATGAAATACATTTTCTCCATATGGAATGAGATGAAAGACCTTCATGCATGCATCGATATTTCGATGAGCTATTATAAAAGTACGCTGATCTTAGCACCAAGGTTAGTTTTTCACTTATTGCACGTATGACTTATGGGACACCTCTTTGTGACTGATGGAACAATATCTCACAATCTTGCTGTAGCCTACTATTTTAAAGATAGTTATCACCATTTCGATGAGCTCTATACATTCCCTTAATTCCATATCAATCACACTGTCCTTATGTCAATCTTTCTCTTTCACTGCCTTCTTGACAGCGTAACAATTTATATCCATATTTTTATGGCTAAATATACTCTTCCACTGTTCCACATGCTGGTACACCACCAATATCGAATATACCACAGCTGCACTGCCCTTTCCAATAAGAATTGCAGTACTACCATACATGGTTTTCCCTAGACTCCATAGAGGGAGGGATGGCCCACTCTTAATGACTGACCACTTGGTGTACAGGATCTGCTAAGTTTATTCCAATAGATCTGAAAGACAGCACATTTTCCGTTTCCGGATTTGGGGGGGGGGGGCCCTCTAGTCACTTATTAAAATCTTTAGATTCAAATTATTGATGATGCATCGGTAATGCAATGATTTATCAAAATAGATAGTCAATTGAATTATATATTACTGGCTGAAGATTATACAGACATATGTATAGGTTATTCACCTAGGGAGAGGCAATATGTGATTTATCCAGCGAGGGCGTTAGCCCGAGTTGTGATAAACACTTATTGTCGATCCCGCGGTGAATAACCGGCTTATACCATAAGACAAAACTGAAACTTGTCATTTGTTGCTGTGGGTTTTTCACAGCTTCACTTATTATTCTCCCATGGGAGGATAACTGAACAACAAAGAATATGGGTTTTATTGCAGTGAAATACTGGCTCTTGATTGGCTGACAGAGGTGTCGAATGGTATAATAAAACTTATCTGACCTTAATTTCCTAAAACTGAATGTACTTCACACCAGAAATTACCGTAATATTAAGCTGACTCCTCACATTATTAAAGGGAGCAAGGTGGTAGTCATTGTCATTTCCAGTTATGGCTGTTTCAACATGAACATGTGAGGGTGTTGTCAGGGTTTGGTTTACAGCCTTCCACTTTGATAAAGAAAAAGAGTGGACTATTGCACTGTGAAAATGGCACTTTGTGTGTCATCATGCTGATGATTTGTCATGATCATATCCAATACTTTCAATGCTAATTTGATTTAAGGGGACTAGTTCTGCTTGTTGGTGACAGCCTGTCTACAAGTGGACTGCTCTTGCATTGCCACAGATGAGAACATATGCTGTCTTGTGTTGCCACCTAGTGACTAGTGTGCTATTCCGCGAGCTCCTGCGAGCGGTCCACCAACTTTCAACCACAGGAAGACACACAATTTTGTCTAGAAGACACCGGGGCTGTTTCTGAGTGTGTTGATGGCCTTGTCTACTTCCTTAGAGAATGTGATTGCCGAGTCTGACTCTGGTATACATCGATGTCGAATAGAAATTTTGTGAATGTGCAATGAAATTGGAACTATTTCTTGGGACAGCAATGCTGTAGCATAGGAAATCAACTTTTGTGCCAGGTGGCAGCAGCATGCAGTTCTCAGTTTCACCAGACTGGGTGACAGCCAAACGAAAGGATTATGTATCTGATTTTCACTCTGAAATCAGTTTTGACAAGTCAAATGGCCTTCTATTGATCATGACTAATCAAACAGCCTCTATGTTTCCCATGTTGAAGTAGAGAAGATGACGCTTCATCAGCTATCATTAGTCAAGAAATGCATTTTCCATAGTGAACTGGTCAGTGGCGTAGCTATGGGGGGGGGCCTGGGAGGCCAAGGCCCCCCCAAATGGATAAGTGGCCCCCCCACAGGCCCCCCCCCCATTTCAGATTTGAGAAATTAGAAAAATTATTTGAGCAGGCCACTTCGGTTTTGTGACCTCGGCCAGCGACCACTTAAACCTTGATTCTTACCAGTCGGCCTATATGACACCTGCCCTTTAAAAAGTTCTAAAGCATTTGAAAATTGTTTTATTTTCTTTGAATATATGTGACAATAGGCATACCTGCCTCCAAACTTTTTAGGCAGCCTAGCGACGTTTGCCCTAATTTTCAAGATCGAGATTTAATACTATTTCAAAATAAAATCTTGTTGAAACCATTGGTTTTTAATTATTATATGTTTATTTTATTTAATAATATACCTGAATTTTTTGCCTCAAATCTTAGTGCTTCCCCATATTTACACCTCCCCTGTATGGTAAGCCTATGTATCCAGATAGCAGTTCCATGCAACACCAACAATTTTGTGATTCGAAGAAATATTGTGCCTTTGAAAGGACTGATTAACCTCAGTGATTTGTACAAACTGTTCGACTTTTCATGAGTTGCATGGAATTTCCCTATATTTTTGGAATAAAATTATTTGTGTCATTTCTGGCAATAACTTTTAGCTTTTAGGCCTGTGTGACCAGATAAAAAATATTATTTCATGAGACCATTCAAGTCTGTGTTAAACTTGTATCATGGCATTGTGACATCACATTATTGCATTAACCCTTGAGGTTTTCTTCTTTATGTACATTGTGCAAGCGTGGTCATCAATGCTGTATCAGGGAATTTTTATCTGGATAGTGGCCATGCTCTTTCAAAAGTAAGTGCAACCACAGGCAGTGATCACATGTTTTGCCCTTATTCTGTTATATTATACCAAGGTGTATTGTTCAAGCGCCCCGTATGGGAAAATGACGACCGTTGTGTGCAGTTATATTTTCGGAAGTTGCTATATAGGCCAGTAAAAAGTGGGGTTGACCCTGGACCTCTTCATAACAGTACAAATTTGGTACCAAATGAATCCTTGAAATCTCTAGTTTCACAAAAAAAAATTCCCCAGAATTCCCATTAGGAGGATTTTTTTTATTCAAGTTTCCATGGCAACGCTCTTGAAAAAATAAGAACCCACAAATGAACAACATTTTATTGAATAACTTTCCTTCTGCTTTGAGGAACAATTTCAATTTTGGCACACAGTACCTCCATGACCAACTCTCTCAGATGCATGCAAAAATTGTGGTTTACATTGTGCGTGTGTGTTGCTATGGTAACAGAAATATAAAAAATCATCAATTTTTTAAAAGACGGTCTTAAAATGTTTTATGTGGAGAGAAAAAATAACTATACAAGTAAAAATATGGTTATGATATTAATAGTGCATCTCTTTGTGAACAATCATAAACAAAAATATTGGAAATATCTCATATAATATAGTCGCTAAAGAAACTGATTTAATGTTTGTTTAAAATTACTTTTATAAACCTGAAGCTAAGGAGGGGCATTTTCCCATGTTTTCTTCAAATTCATTTGATGAATGGACTCAATATTGATATAATATTCATCTCTGAATTCAATTAACAATTTAAAAGTTTACCGTTGCCATGGAAACACTGCTGCAGCAAGTTCCATAGCCAAACCTCAAATGCATCTTTCTGATCAAATGCATAGCCAATGGTTTTTGCAATTTAATCATGAATTGAGCAAGTAATTTTAAAGTTGGGAGCAGTGCCTTTAATCTACGGCAACATAAAACACACAGATACAAACATCCATACTGAACATCAGACACACGGAGAATACACAAAGGAGAAAGTACAGGACACACAGATAGACAAACGAGAAATATTAATACTGAATGCTAATGGCTGCCCCATAACAGCATAGTCCTTTGAAAGATGGGGATATTGGTATACGAACGTCCGAGGAATCCGGTAATCCAATAGCGCTATATTTGACACTTTGAGAAATAAGACATTAATGCACAATATAAATGAATGATATTGAGTCCATGATCTCAGTCTTTAAGTCCGGATGGGTCCATGCCCATACTTTGAAAACATAAATTTGCATAGAGTCACATGTAAATTCATAAAATTAATTCATCAGTATTTAAAGATAACAAATACATTGAAAAGGCAATACAAGCGATTGAAAAGGACAATATAATCAGGTGATACAATTGAAATCGATAATTATGTAAAATTCAGCAATATGTTATATTAATACAAAGTAAGTCAAAAATGTTCGCAACCCCTGTATATACTAAATAATACGTGACTGGAGGTACATGATATAATCTATAAGGCTAAATTGCCAGATATTTAGTTACTAACCAGAATGGTTAAGCAACTGAATCCACAAACCATAAGGGTTAAGTGGCGGGTGGGTTCGTAAGTTAAGCGACGCTGATTTAAAGCGGGCGCTGCTTATATTCTAGGGACAGTTGCTGATTAGGCGTGAACAACAAGAAACGACAAACAATGAGGCACGAGTGAAGCGCATGAACAAATATTCATAAAGCACTGCTGCGGTTGGATCGCTCACCCTATCTTAGTTCTAAACTAAGGAACTATTGAGCAATCACAACAACAAGTAATTTTAAAGTTGGGAGCAGTGCCTTTAATCTACGGCAACATAAAACACACACTAAACATCAGACACACGGAGAATACACAAAGGAGAAAGTACAGGACACACAGATAGACAAACGAGAAATATTAATACTGAATGCTAATGGCTGCCCAAAACCGAAGGACCCAAAAGCATGAAGATAAATTGGTGTTAATTAAACAAGAGTGCGAATGGCCTATGTGAGAGGCCATGCTAGCAGGCTAGGGGTGAGAGGAAGGAAGATGAGATACGAGGCGAGGGGCGAACTGGGAATAAGAAGAAGGGTCTGGTCTCAAATAGGACCTTGTAGGCGTCTGACCGCCATCTCCCGAGCCGCTGGAGATCGGCTGAAGTCATGCCGGCCTGAGCGGCCTGAGTTGCTGCGCCTGCCCTCAATGAGTGTGTAGAAAAATGGGAAGGGTTGAGGCCTATCCTCTTTACCAGACTCTTAATGGCATTATTATAAGAGTTGTAATCCAATGGCCTGCCAGTATAGGTGAAAAATAAATATGAATCAGGCGGAGCTGGAAAGGAGTCAAATAAATAAGCAGTGATACAAACTGCGCAGATCGGGTGACCCGAACAACCGATGTGGGTTACGAACCCCCTTGGGGCCGTTTTGGATGATTGGACCCTATAGGTCATGAGACCTGATGAGATAAAGGTAATTGAAGAGTTAAGTGGAGCGTGGCCCGAGATAGGGTCTAGACAAATCTCCGAAGCCCTGAGGCAGGCAAAATAATGGATGGAAATAGCTGAAGCTGTAACTAAATTTGAGTGACTGAAATAAAGCAATGGAAAGATCTGAGTCTGAAGATCAAAAGTCAAAGGTTTAACACGGCGAGGAATGGAGTCGACACGACCTACAGCTTTCAACGCAAGGCGGAGCCTTGGTGTCCAAATGGTGGGCTCAGCGCCCCCTAGCGCTATGACCCAGGCTCTAAGGCCTGCCATGTAATTAGAGATGGTGGAACTAGTGAGATTTTCACTTGCTAAATAAGCGACAAATCTTAACAAATTATTTTCTTCTAAAGGAAGAGGGTTTATCGAAAAGATTTTTACAAACCGAAAGTAACGAGTTATGGCAGCAGAGTAAGCAGCCTGTGTCCTCGGGGCCCAGCCAGCTGCTATCAACGCTGAAGCTCTGGCATCCAAGCCTGAAATAAAAGTTATCAAAAATCAAAATTCATGAAGTCTTGATCCGGCCATGTCATGGTTGGGGAGGCCGCTGGATTACGTTGCCTAAATTCATCCAGATGTCGCCTGCTTAAATCATCTGCATCCTGGTTATCATTTGTAGAAATATAGACAGGGGCTACATTTAACCCAAGCACCTCAATAGCCATGCACCAATGGCGTGCAAAAAACATGAGATCTTGCACCGAAGAATAAGACTTGTTAAAGATAGCACAGGCAACTGAATTGTCTATGTGAAATATGATATTTGAACCACGCAATGAGGGACCCCAGGTGTACAAAGCTACGACTGCTGCCTGCATTTCACGCCAATTGATGGATTTGGATAGCATCCAATCGAGACTCCCAGTGTAAGAAACTGAAAACCAATCCACACCATTAAAGGCGCCAAACCCCAGAGATGAAGTGTCAGAATACCAATGGTGAATCACTCCTAACCAATCGGGTTTAAAAATAGTGACCCCATTGTGCGACTGAATGCACCTGACCCACCATTGGAGATCCGCCTTTGCCTGAAATGAAAGTCTAATCCGATGATGTAATCTATTCACTGAGTTAGCAGCTGCGAATAATCTGGAAAGAAATGGGCGGCCGTTTCTAATAACCCTCGCAGCGAAGCTGCACTTTCCTAGCACACTGAGAAGTTTTCGTTTGGTGATAACCCCGACCTGAAGCCAGTGCTGAGCCTCAGCCCTTAACTCGTCAAGGCGCTGTTCTGAAATATGAAGTTCACCCTTTTCAGAGTCGATGATTATACCTAGGAACTCAATAACAACATCAGGGGCAGTGACCTTGGAATGTTGGATTGCAAATCCCGAGTGCCTCGCTGTCTCCAGCATAAGTTGGAGGCTATCAGCACACTCGTCCCTAGATGGCGCCACCAACAAAAAGTCATCGATACGTCGAATCATCGATAGCCTCACCCCCCGGAAAAACATGATCTGCTCCAATGGAGCTGCAATAGAGTCAAAAAGACAAGGGGCTGATCTCAGCCCAAAGTTTAACACTTTGCTGAAAAAATATTGACAGCGACCACTGTTGTCCTGCCAACTGAAACCCATCAAATGCCAGTCGGCTGGAGCTATATAAATGTGTTTGTACGCGTCCTTTAAGTCCATTTTGGACATAAAGGCTGGCCCATCACCTAACTCAAGAATGAAATCCACGGCGTCGTCAATTGACGCATAAGTTAAACTAAATTCGGATGCATCAATTAGGGAGTTAACAGACTCCTCACTAGGGTACGACAAGTCATGAATCATTCGTATTTTCTCCGACCCACGTTTTTGAAACGCTCCCAAGGGGGAAATAATACAATTCTGAAAAGGCAGATCATTAAATGGACCGAGAACTCGAGCTCCAAATCTAAGGCGATGATTTGAGATAGCTGAGTGCGAAATTCAACCGCTGAGGGCCATTGTGGTATCAGCTGGGACCCTACCAATCCGAACCCCCTCTGTAATAGATCTAAATATTCTAGCTGCACTGTCTGGGCTAGCAGTAAGGGGCAGATAGTGTTCCCAAAATGTGACATTAAGGGTTGGCTCCCATCGAGCTAAGGGGGGCTGACTTGCATTTAGCATTGGAGCAGACAGACTGACCCTCCTTTCCCTCGCAGGATGCACACACGTGTCTTCTGTGGCAATCTGCCCCCCACCTACATTTACCGAACTGGAACATGACACATATCTCATTTCTGTCAATCTCGGACCTGCGGGAATTGGCTCCTGAGCCACGAAAATTGGAACTCTTGTTACCACCACCGCCGCTGCTCTTGCGGGGGCAGTCTTGGGACATGTGGTCCTGATTTCCACATTTTTGACACTTGGGAACTGATTTAGCTGCACTAATGTCGAATGTCGTTACAAACAATTCATGGTCCAATCGAGCAAATTCGAAACTTCTTGCCTGAGCCATACGTTGACGGTGTCTAATGTCGTACGACAAGACGTTGGCAATTTTGAATTTTTGAGCTATATTAATCATGAATATCATGTACCTGGCAGACTGATAGAATGTGGCGAAGCCATAAAACTTAGTAAGCAGCAAGTGATAAGTTATCCAGGCCTCAAGCCATTTATACAGAGATACAATTCCACGCCTACTTCTGCCTGCTTTAACCTGAACGTTTCCGCTCACATCAATGAATGACCTAATCTCGTCATGCTCTACTGCACTATCCAAAAATTCTTCAAGGATTGCGAACTCACCGCTCAATGCTGAATGAACAGTCCTGGGAGAGAGAAACTCCATACCAACTTCCAATGATGAACTGTTTGCTGATGGCCAACCCAGCGATTGGGAAGGTGCGGGGGCATGATTAGCAAGCCCAGAGTTCAAGTAGTAACTGTTCATGGCATCCTGACTTGGAGGGGGGCTATCCCATCGGCGGGGGGCTTGGGGATACATCCATTGATCACTAGACGCGGGACGGGGTTACGAGGCAACTCATGGGGGACGTTGAACTGACGAAAGTTGCCACCGGGGACGTATGCCGGGCCTGGCTGCTGAAAATTGTCACTAGGAATGTACATGTAGCCTGGGCCGGGGGGACGATACGAATCCACGGGGGGGCGATACGAATCCATGGGGGGAGGGGGAGTATTCCACGAGGGATGGGGAAGCGAGTGGTTTCTGGATTCAAACACTGGGATTGTGTTACGCACAGGCGATTGGCGACGTGGTCCGATTTGACCAGCACCTGGAGACGGGGGGCCTTTTTGCCTGCTGCGCTGAGGGGGCGAGCTGAAGCGCACTGAAGGGGGGGGGAACACCGTTGGAACTGGGTTCTCCGTGAGTGAGGGGGTCAAAATCGATAAGTGAACCCACTTCACTTCGTACGACGTACGTATCTCGCTCCATCAAGACTGCGGGCTGGTCATCTGGGCCGTCATCCACGTGCGTCTTCTGGATAGTTGGTCATCTCGGCCGTGCAACTTTTGCCGGTCGGCCCCACGTGGCCTCGTGTGCGTAAGCCGCACTTGGTGCATCTTCTGTTCTTTGCACCACCCATGGTAAAATCGGCTCTATGCTCCCACGGCAGGGCCGGAGTCTTAGCCGAATAAACGCCTCGATTATGAAGAATTCAGGCGATGGAAGTCGCTAGGGGGGGGCTCCAAACTTTGGAACCGCCCGAACACTGCAAAGTTCACGAACACTGCAATCCAATTATATGGGCCAAACTTCACCTGCTGCCACTCGAGAGACCACTTTTCACATACACTTTAATGTAGACGTCGAATTACTGATACGTGACTGCTGGTATAGTCAAACAAATAACTGGTAACTTATCTCTCACCACGTGGGTCGGTAGCCTAGACTAGCCTCACTAGCAGCACGTGTTGCTGACACGCAGGGGCCCAGAGCATGGCCGGACTGCCAATTTCTCACACAACTTTATCTCGCAGGAACAGTTCATAGGCAACAGTGTACAAAACAGCGGTGGTCCTACAAGGCCGACTTACGGCAGGTATGATGAGAATGTAGATGAAATGATGAATAACCCAGGCCTGGTAGCATGGCCTCTCGTGCAGTGCATACGACCTGCTCCGTGCAGTGTTTCGTAAGTTAAGCGACGCTGATTTAAAGCGGCCGCTACTTATATACTAGGGACAGTTGCTGATTAGGCGTGAACAACAAGAAACGCCAAACAATGAGGCACGAGTGAAGCGCATGAACAAATATTCATAAAGCACTGCTGCGGTTGGATCGCTCAACCTATCTTAGTTCTAAACTAAGGAACTATACATCTACCCAACCCTATTAGCTGTATCAGTAAATTAGTTTTACAACTTAAAACAGGTTGTTTGTTTTGTTTCTATGGTAACAAATGCCTCCAAACATCATCAATTTCTAAGATAGGGCAAAAAATAAGCAGTTTCTACAGTTTGCAGACATGTAATAAAGTTTCCAATGTAATTGTGGTTTTGAAAAGGCATTTGAACCTCAGTATTTAGTCACAGAACACCTTTAACTTAGAAAGTGACAAAGGGTTGCCATGGAAACCCTAATAATATACCATAAACTGTCAATGATAATTCAACTATTGATTGAAACAAATTCTTAATTTTGTAATTGTACAAAATGTAATCGATCGATTTTCACGTGTCATGCATCAAAAGATAGCTGGTAATGGCTTCTATTTTTTAAATTTTTAATTATTGTTGCCATGGCAATCAGTTATCAGTTATGTTCAGTTTCAACCAATTTTCAAAAACTTTATAAAATAAGTATTTGCCATATTAAATCATTAATATCCGTGATAGATAGGATATAATTCCTTTATTCGACATCACCTTATAAATTCTGAGACATTTTTTTATAAATTTGATTAGAATAAAGTTTATGATGGCAAGAAATTTGGCAATATGATGATTCATAATATTGAAGTCAAGGAGATTTTCTTTGAGACATTATGAGCAAAAATGGAATTTCTAAGGTTTGAACGGAGATATCTTATCGTATGATACATCATTTTAAAGCTTGAGTAAAGATCTATCTTTTGCAATGAAATTACTTGTAACCATGGCAATAGAACTTGGGTGTATCAGGCAAATCAGCCTGCTTTTTTTTGTCAGTTATGTTCCCGAGTTTCTCATTTTTTACCGCAGTCCTATGCAATAGGACTCCGGTACTGTAGTCCTCAATGGTATGTCAGGAATGTCATCACATTCCTGTCTGGCTGCTGGGGACTTCGTCACACATAACATGATTTGTGGTGCACGTGTGCCATGGCAACTTTGGCCGTGCCTTTATTTTGCCCTTATCTCGAGTATGGCAGGTTTCCAGGCATGTACCTTACCTGGATATGATTGTTACCAAGAATCTCATGTACACTGTCAAAAATGACTGGAATTATTTAGCTTAAACATTTCCAAGAATCTCCACATCTTCGGTTCCAGTCCCTGGGAACCCACGGCCACGCTCCTGCAGGCCTATCAGTCAACATGTATCCAGTATATGTAATCTCAAGACAGACTGTATAAGCTGTCAGTTCAGAAAGACTACAGAAATGTGGATCTCCACCTTAGGCAAGGTGAACTGTCACAGTAAACAAGAACAAGTAAGTTTTTACAGCAAATCCTTGACAGTGCACCCGTGCTTATCTGTCATGTGTCATGATGTGGGAAAACAAACCAATAAATTGTCAATCTGAGGTTGCCAGTGACATGCCACATATGTTGTGGAGGTGGAGAGTTGGGTAATAATGCCCTTCAATGGAATGTGCTTGCAGTACTAGGCATGTCTACCCCGTGGTTTTGGAGCCTTATCTCCTAAGTATTTTTGTGGTTTGCCCTCTGCCCTTTTATTGCTACTTTAATGTCTCGAGTGATGGAGACTGCAGATTTGGGTTTGCAACTGTTTGTGGTTTTGTTAATATTCCCAAAATTGGCTGGCTTCTTCACACGTTTATAATGTTGCATTCGAGTTCTGAGTCAACTGTGTTTTCTGAAGTTAACAAATAACAAGGGTCCTGGGTTCAAATCCGACTCTGGCCCAATCCTTTTGACCCATGAACGAATGGCAGTTTCAATAATCTGATAATCATTTATTTCACTGAGCACTGTGTCCTTCTCCTGTCCTTATTAGCCTGCCTGTCATATCAAATCTTTAGCTTGACCAATTGCACAAATTTATGCAGGACATAAAGCCCCAATCGTCTATCCAGATAGATAGATAGATAGATAGATAGATGACTGATGATTGGGGCTTTATGTCCTTTATTTATGCACTTGGCAGGTAATTAGGACAGGGGAAGGACACGGCAATGAGGTGAAGGATGATTGAAACAGCCGTCCAACATAAGCCTAGGTGACCCAGCAAGAGCTGGATTCAAACCCGGGACCCAGCGATTGGCAGTCCAGCACGCTACCACTAGACCAAAAACCTCCCCCCTGTATAGGTAGATAGATAAATTGACAGATGGATAGATAGATAGATAGATAGATAGATAGACAGATAGATAGATAGATAGATTGATAGATTGATAGATTGATAGATAGATAGATAGATAGATAGATAGATAGATTGATAGATAGATCGATAGATAGATGACCAGTGGGATGGGACTTGCTCAGTTGGTAGCACTCACGCCATCCTATAACTGTGTCCCAAGTTCAAATCCAGCTCTGGCCTGGTCACCTAAACCTATGTTAGACAGCGCTTTCATCTTTGCATCATTACTGTATCCTCACCCTGTCCTAATTGATCTACCGAGTGCATAAATACAGGATGTAGGGCCCCAGTCACCCATCCTGACAGATGGATATTTCGATAGATTGATGGCTAGGTAGGTAGATAGTGTTGTTGTAACTCCACATCTTAGATCATTCTTGTTTGATGAAGGGGGGGGGGTTGCTCTACTTGCCCCACACCCCCCCACCTCCTGCATCAGCTGCATGACCTCTTATTTTTACACTGTTGATTTGAAAATAAAGATTCAATGACTGCCACTTTACTATGCATAAATAAATAGCAAAAGCAGCTCTAGTTTCTTCGTGGTAGAATGTAAGTTATAGTTTTACCAAACACTGCATAGAATAAGTCTCAAAACCAACACAAACAGTTACTGTGTAAGGCCTTATCAGGAGTCTGTGTTGTAAAAATGTCATCACATTGCACTTTCGGAACCCTCAGTAATTGACACCACTTGGCTTTCACTCAGAGTAATTTTCAACCCCAAATGAAATACACACCCAAAAATGGTTTATTAAAAACTGTTAAATCATACTCTAGGTTTCTTAAATTAACGGCAAATCGAATAACATGTAATATGATCCAAACACGACAGGATTATTACAAGTATTAATTTTCAAAAAAATCACATGTACATGAAATTTTTGTATATATTCCACTCAGAATTTTCCATAGTGAATGATAAGTGTTCAAGATTTTAAAAAAACTATAAAACTATGGCCAAATTACACAAAGCAAGCTTAATTAAATTGACAAAAAGAATATAATTGGAGGGGGGGGGTACTGAGCACTCAAGAATTATTGTTGTTTTAACACAAATGACACTTATCATAAGGGGGGAGGGTCCAATATGGGGGGGGGGAAGTACCTGCCTCCCTATTCCCCCTTTAGAAGGTTAACCGCCAAAGCATCATACTTAGAACTTTTAGGGAAATTGATATTTCACATGATAAACTGAGGCACTGAGGCAGTGTCCAGAGAACATGCTCATTCCTGACTTAGTGGGCTGACTCCCAACGACACAAATCCCAAACAGCCCCCACCCCCCCCCTTCCCGGAATAGTTAATGCTCACCTCCTGAGGAAAATGTGTAAAAATTCTAGAGGCAGATCATTGTAGTGACGAGAAACCAATACCAACAGGTTTGGTTGCAAGAGACTTCACAGTTTTATCATTGTCCATAAACTTGCTACTCATCCTCATATTTCATTTCCTCCCTTTTGTACATGTCATACTCGCTCTCGCTCATGCCGGCCCAGCCTTACGCCTACAAAAAAATTGTGCCTATAACAACGACTGCGGTTTACGTGCTTGCACGGTATTTTTAAAGTAATAAGTGCAAAAATTAGCATGAAGATTAGTCCAAAACCATACAATGGCATACATTATCTATTTAGGGTACCTATTAGTTTACAACTTAGTTGCCATGGCAACTAGAAATTAATTAACAGGACAAAATGTGAGCTTAATTTTAAACATAACGTGCACAAGGCACTTTAAAGCAGACCTCGTGGCATGCAGTGAGAATTTGCTATTAAATCATTAATATGTGATAATAGTGAGAAACTTAGTTATATGTTCCCCCATGGCCCAAAATGTAAATGGGAAATGCACACGGGATTCTTTTGTAATCTGTTGATTGTTATTTGCTAGAGATACCCTTTTTTCTGTACAATTGCATTTGAAAACGTTTTCTTTATTTTGTAATGAATTGCTCAATTAAAATAACAATGTGTCAGCCAATTAAACGTCACACTTTTGCAGAACAATGATATAGCTGTTATGTATTTAGTGCTATAGAACGTCTTCTGCACATTGTTCATACCTGCTTTATTATAATCAGATTATTCATTCGTGTCACTGTAATTCACAAATAAGAAAGTCACAACACAGAAATATGAAGTTATTGGTCCCTAATTGGTAAACAATCAGCAGCAATGCACAGGTCACAGTTGACTGCACACTTGCTCAGACCGATGCCTTGTTTGGGGAATGCCCTTGCAGATAAGGGGGGGGGGAATGCATATGATGTCATTCATTGCTACAGCATTGGGTTGAATGGATTTCTCACCAGAGAGTTTATTATGGGATTAACATGTATCAAAAGTTGATCACTACACGTGAAGGCCCATCACATGATACATGGTAAATGGCATTATGATTGAAGAAGGCAGGCAGCAGAAACTTGACCCACAAGATATTGCAGAATTTCAATCTCATAGGCAGCTCCTCTACGAGGTCTGCCAAAAACCAATTTTGATAGACTGTGAGGTTTTTCAGCCAAGCAATCCAACTTTAGTGATTTAATTCAATTTTTTCTCGACAGCAAGATATTAGACGTAAAAGCAATAAGCCTAAAATAATCATCATAATCAGTGGTGTACCATTTGACACTGCTGTCAGCCAATCACATGCCAGGATTCCAGGGCGATAATTCTGATGTTCTTTGATGTCCACTTATCGTTCATTTTTGACTGCTTGAATGTTATTCTCATGTTATAAGTTATTCACCACGAGATCAGGAATATGTGTTTATCACACCTCGACTAAAGCCCTCAGATGATAAAGCACATATTCCCTCTCCTGTGGTGAATAACCTGTAATTATCACTGATTTGCAAGTTAATTCCTCAATGTTTGTTGGTTTGGAATTGTAAGATAAGTTTCCTTGAGTTGGACACTTAGAGATTTAGGTAACCTAGAGTCGGACACTATTAGTGGGGCTGACCTGGCTAATTAAGATCTTCTATACCACCTTATTTGGTACCAACCTGTTGCCAAAGACGTCCTTAGGCTTTTCCAAAAGTATGAGAATGATATGAACATATTTAGTGGTTTCTTCATGGCTATAAAGAAGGGGTAAAAACCCTGTTTTTCTCATGATTCTGCCATGAATTTGTGCATTTAGTGAATTTTGGTCACATTTGAAGGATCCTTTGCTGGCCTATGGTATTAATTTTAACTTCAATTAGTTAAACATAGTTAGGAAACATAGTTAGGAAGGATGTCGCGCCATTTTCTACTCAAATTTGGCTTTTTAAGGGACTGGATGGATGGATGATTTGGGCTTCACGTTCAGTATTATGCACTTGGTATTCTAATTAGGACAGGGAGAGGACATGGCAATGAGGCAAAGGATGATTGAATCAGCAGTCCAACATACACCCCGGTGACCCGGCAAAAGCTGATTTGAACCCTTGGCCCAGAAATTGGCAGCCCAGAAAGCTTTACAACTTGACCAACCCTCCCCCCTTTTCGAGGGACTGAAAAGTTATTTTGCAGCTATATATTTAAATGTCATGTTTTTGGGACACAACTGTCTGACTCAAGGATAACTCCTTCCTTTTTCTGTTTAAGAGAATTCAACCGATATTCAGTGTTCTTACCATGCCAACTTACATATACTATTAATGTTAATGAAAACATTTAATTTGAGGCTCTGGTTGATATAATACAACCCATATGCCAAGCATTATTCTGAAATACTGCTTGGCCTATGGGTTGTATGGGTTGTATTATACGATTTCACATTTTTTAAATGTCAAGAATCCAGATGTCCGGCTCAACAAACGTCACCCTAAACATCAGAGATTTGTATAGAATCAGAATTTGAATTTTTCTGGCTAATCTGTCTGCATTATTATTAGCACAGTTTTTTCAAAGTAATAATCAAGGAACACAGACGGGCATCTTTAAAAGAAACTTAATTTTCTGTGTATATAGGTGTCTCAATAACAATAGATATAGTTATGAGTGAGTTGCTGAATGCATAATCATAATTGGGTTATGATATAGTTAGTACAGCCACAAAAATCAAGAAATGCAAGATACTAATCTCATTGTTTAAGGGGAAACCCATCTTCCATGTTCTTTGTTGTGCCAGATAATTTCATGAAAGACATCTTGATTTGGGACTTTTCTGACTATTTTTCAAATTAGTCTTGCCATAAAAATCTGCAGTAAAACGCATATAATTGTACCATTTCTTTTAAAAGTTTATAATATCATGACATTTTTGGTAAAGTGCTGTCCTAGAGGTGTCAAAATACATTGCTTAGTCATAGCATACCCAAAGCTTTGTACTGCTGGTACAGTGTGCATCAAAAAATAAGTTTACACTACTGCTGTACTTTGAAAATTGTCACAAAATCATGGTTCCAGTCAGGAGTGACACACAGCCAAAATCTAACTAATCCCAGTGATCCAAGCAATTCCTACAAGTAACATGTTGATTTATTGGCAGACTTTGTATGCGCCTGCAAGCAGTGTAGTGCAAAAGAAATGTTTAGTACCATTGATTTTCATATTCATATTGAAAGTCCTTTTCATCCTCCCATGAAAGTATTTGAAGGGAGGACTAAAAATTGGAATTGCTTGCTTATAAAATCATGAAAATCTTTTCAGATCATAAATCACATTGCAATTGTTCAGGAAAATCAAGCAAACATTACGTCCTTCAGCAAATTTTCAAATAAACCTTAAGATTTACATGTAAGACGGCCACCTCTGAAAAAGGACTAGTACTTGATTTTCCTCAGTGTCTTTTCTCTGTAATAATAACTGGCAATACGTATTCATTATTTTTCAGTTGCCCTGGCAACCATGTCATTAACCACTAAGTATCAAATATAATTATATTATGTATGGTTTTGAACTGATCTTCATGATAATTTTTGCACTTCTTACATAAAAAAATTAGAATCTTAGGCCCTAAAAATGAATGATTAGCCTGATATACCATTTCTGTTGCCATGGTTACCAGATATTTTCATTGCAAAAGATGGATCTTTACTCAAGCTTTAAAATGATGTATCATATGATAAAATATCTCGGTTCACACCTTAGAAATTCCATTTTTGCTCATAATGTCTCAAAGAAAATCTCCTTGACGTCCATATTATGAATCATCATATTGCCAAATTTCTTGCCATCATAAACTTTATTTCAATCAAATTTATACAAAAAAATCTCAGAATTTATAATATGATTAGAAATAAATGAATTATATCCTATTTCTCATGGATATAAATGATTTAATATGGCAAAACTTATTTTATGAAGTTTTTCAAAATTGGTTGAAACTGAACATAACTGATAACTGATTGCCATGGCAACAATAATTTAAAATTTAAAAAACAGAAGCCATTACCAGCTATCTTTTGATGCATGATACGTGAAAATCGATCAACTATATTTTGTACAATTACAGAATTTATGAATTTGTTTCAATCATTACAATGTAGTTGAATAATCATTGACAGTTTATGGTATATTATTGTGGTTTCCATGGCAACCCTTTGTCATTTTCTAAGTTTTAAGGGTGTTCTGTTACAAAGTACTGAGGTTCAAATGCCTTATCAGAACCACAATTACATTGGAAACTTTATTACATGTCTGCAAACTGTAGAAACTGGCTATTTTTTGCCCTATCTTAGAAATTGATGATGTTTGGAGGCATTTGTTACCATAGAAACAAAACAAACAACTTGTTATAAGTTGTAAAACTAATTTACTGATAAGAATATAGTCGATATATTGTTGCGCTGCAAATACTGATGGTCATCTTCGCTGCGTGGGCATTAGCTTGCCATCCTGTAACAACATTATGTACATTTTCTTTAAGAAAAAGCTTCCAAATTGTTGGCAAATAGCCCTCATACATTCTTTCTACATACTAAGAAGCTTAGATGAATTTTGATACTTCGGAAGAATGCTTGAAAAGGCTCGCCACACCATTATTCCCAACCACCATTTTTGACGAAGTGCAGATTTCAACTAATTTTAGAACTTGTTAGCTCATACTGATGCTAATCTACGACGGTACAAACCTAGTAACCCTGCAGAGCTTTGGAAGGCAATGAAACAGAATGGGAAAATATGCACATTTTGCCATGCAAAAATTTGTCAAGAAGTGCAGCCAAAAACAGTTCTGCTTAAAATGTCAAGCGGAAAAACAATTGAGTACTAAGACAATGCATCTGTTGATTAACTGACAGGAAATGAAGCTTTTTCTATGTGTATATCCTGTAAAAATTGAAGCCTAGCAAAATGGAGTGGAATTCTAGGGTGGTCCATTTTTTTTTTTGCCCAGGAGTGTGGAGTTGACTGGATTAAACTTGGCCTTATGAAATGCAAAATCATATAATAGAGACCACAGTTCTCAAATTTCAATTTGAAAGAACTTGATGTCATTGTTGCAAAACATGCATTGTTCAGAACCCTGAAACTCAAAAACTATCAATAGAAAAATTATGAAATATAGTCAATAATTGAATTGTATAGACGGCTTTTCAGAACTTTTCTACAATTTTTGAAGCAGGTAAAAACAATTTTTGTTTAAACACAAAAGATTGCAAAGTTGAACTTGATGATACCAATGTTGCAAAACATGCTATTTTTAGAGCCCTGAAGTTCAAAAACTGCCAATAAGAAAATTATGAAAGTTTTGGGATATTCTGTTAATATTTGAATTTTTTCACCTGCTTTTCAGAAATAGTTTTTCATGTTATTTTAGTCATACATGCTCATGAGTAGATGTTGAAGAGCTATTAAGTGAAAAATGAAAGTTTATTGTATCTAATAAGAAATCAGCAACTATTGGACTCTCAAAATACATTTTCACATTTTTTAGAATCATCAAGTATTGTCCTTGATGACAGATTCTGTTTGAAATTTTGTTCTCAAACTTTATAGCAGACCTCTGAACTAAATAATTTCTCACAAAATGGTAAAAAATGTGTATTATGACGTCATAACTCAGTTTGGGCATGTTTTGTTCTGTACGGGAAATGCCTCCTCTTCTTGATCGGAGCACCCCAGAGGATTCTGGGTAAGGTTATAAGTGGGCGGGAGGAGTCTTCTAATACCCTGAGGAGAAAGAGAAAAACTTGGAGTCAGCTAATTAATTCATCAGACAAGCTTAAAACGGCATCTTGAGCTCTTCACTTGATTTTTTAAAGTCTTTTCGATCTTTCTGTGTGAAGGTTGAATAGAAGAGCTCTGCTAAGCCTATCAATTGGGACAGTCATTCGATGCCTTCTTTAATTGACTCCTAACAGCTTCATGACCGCAATAAATTATTGCTTGTTAGGATTCTTGCCTTAACAATCGCTTCACTTCCTTCTCTTGGATTCAGTACACTGAGCCAAACTGGGTGGGGGTTATCCAGTGGTCTTTCTGGGATATGAAGAAATCTTAATGATTACTTAGTTAAACGATCTGATTCCCATTCATTGTACCAGTACGTATTCAGAGCCTCTTTCATCATTTTCTTCCAAAGCGTTTTAGTTGATGGGTTCTGAAGCAGGTCGAAGGCGGATGGCAGGTTGTATTTTTGGAGCAATCTTCTAATGTATATAACCCAACTTTCACTTTCTTGGGCCTTGATGGCTAATTGAAGCCACAATATTTCATACTCCGTTGTCTTTGAATTCCTGAGGATGTTGGTGAACAGGTTCAATGCATTCATTTCTATGACGGATGTTATTGTAGGTATGCCAAGGAGGATGTACACAGCAGAAGTCGCAGTTATATTTGGTAGGCTTTGGATTTGGCGTAGTACTTTAACTTCGAATGTTTCAAGTATCTTCTTTTCCTTGGTATTTAACTGTGTAATTTCTAGGCCATAAATGATTCTTGGGCAGACAAAAAATTTGTACATTTTGCAGGACACCACAGGACTGATTCAATTTCTACTTCCAGTCCTGCTCCGAGAAGTGAGTAGAGTGCTCTTCTTCCCTTTTATATCCTATCTTGTATGTTGTAATGACATGGTCACACAACCCTTCGAATGAGAATCCAATTTTAATCACATTTAAATGGGTGTCAAGTTTAGAGTCTATTGACCTGAGGCTCCAGACAGGGTATTATAGCCAGCAATCAGTGCAAAACAATACAACAAGATTAAAATCATGTCACCTGTTTCTTGAGAGAGCCTCATGAACACTGTCAAAGCAGAAGATATCAGAGCAGAGCCATGGACTTTTTGCCAAAGATATCTTAAATGAGACATTTTTAAGTCTATTTATCAATATGGAATTATCTATTTACTAAACCTTCATTGCAAGGAATATACCTGGAGAGGGCAAAATAAATGTATTGCCCTGTAGACAACAATATGCAAGGTAAGAGATCAAAATTCTCCTAAATCCATGTCAACACACAAAACTTTTGCCAACTCACCTGGCAACTTTGAAGCCATTTAATTCAGTATGAAAGAAGTCTGAAGGCGTACTTTTGCATAGATATAGCCAACAATGACTACATAGACAGTTCTACATGGTGTTATGTTGCTGACAACAATTAGATTCATAGTAATTTGGCTTTTTTTAAAACATGTGCTTTTCACAAGACATTGTTATGATCAAACAGGAAGTGAAGCAACAGTGCCACCTCACCCACACATGTAAATTGTAATGACCATTGTTGCTTCGCTCTATTCTCAGATGAGTTGACTTGTTTGATTCCTGGATCTTGTTTTCTCCTAATTCCCTGGTTTGGGGTTCTCTGAAACGCTTTGCATTGATAATTACAACTTCACCTTTTGTAGAATTGAATGTTGATCTGTCCTCGGCTGAATTTTTGTGAAATACATGGTGGCCAGTTTGTAGGTCTGTGGGCTGGTCTGAAATTATTGCAATATTGTCAGCAACTGTGGGCATACCAATAAAACTTGTACCAATACAGGCTCCGACATTGTTTTCCTGCAGGACCTTGAGGTCACTGTCTACAAAGATTTTATATAAAGTTGGCGACAGCTTTGCCCTCTGTCTAATCCCCTGTTTGACTCTAAATTCACTGCTGGTTGAGTTCATCCACTTCACCTTGGAAGTCTCCTCCCAACTTCAGGTGTTCTGACATGATTCCCATTGAGTCTGGAGCTTTGTTGTTTTTCATTGACATGACTGCCTTCTTCACTTGTTGTTCATTGAACTGTAATACATCACTACCGGAAGTATGGATATTTCTTTTATGTGGGTGATTTCAGATGAAACTTGTTCATGAAATTTTTCATCAAAATGAGGTTTCACTGTTGGAGTTGACAATTGTGAGAAGTGCTTACTCCAACCTTCTAGAATGTCTGACTCTCCCTCGCAGCAGTCACCGTTGACTACGATGAAAGGTGTATGTCTAGAAGTAGCTTGTCGCGGCTTTCTGGTTAAACAATATAATAGCTGTTGATCATTCTCTGTTGCAGTCATTATTCTTTCATAGAAATCATTTCTTATTTGGCATGGAAACAACATTGTAATCTTCTTAAGTTACATTTTTGGAGTTACTTCTGAATATTCAATGATGACTTTTGTCAGAAGGGCGCCCAGCTTGTTTCCATCGGTCAAATGATATTTTTGAATTCTTGCTAGCTGATTCGATTTCTTTTTTCCAAGGTTTCCCAGGTTTTGCTTTCTTAGAGCCTGTTTTTGGAAGAGCAATTTTTTTAGCATCGTGCAATGCTTCACAAAGATGTCCCAAGTCCCACTTCTGATTCTTGGGAGCCTGATTCATAAAATCGTAGTTTGCCATTGATCACTTTCTTGAATGTTCTTTGGTCACATTTTCTCCAATTTGGCCTTGGCTTGGGTAAAGGGAATGAATACTAACTAATGATTAACTTTTTTTTTTTCAAAGTAGTCTTTATTGATGTAGCAACTCGCCGAAACTGGAGAATGGTCTTTAGTGTTAGAATGCAAATGTGCATGGTTGAAAACTGCATCATGGTACTTTCTCAATCTCTTATTGAACAATAAATGCCTTATTAACTCCATCGTAATGGTGGAATGTAGGTTCTGTGGGATAATCATGTATGGGTAATGAGCTTGTTTCTTGAAGGAGATCTAGCAGAACTTTGTCATGATCATTTGGAGGTTTTCTGTGTAAAGTGCCATTCATATCACCCAACAAGATTATTCAGTGTGTATTGGAATATTTAGAAATGATCTCCGCAATCTGGTCAGCCACTCCAGAATAATCTTGTTTCGAGGTTTTGTGTCCTCTGCAGGGCATATAGGTATTAATGATGCATATGGGTAGATCATTTGTCTGCAAACTCACAGCAACAATTCTGTTATCACAATGCAAAAGTTTCTTGATGAAAGGGTCAAGATGCGTTTTCCAAGCAATACACAGACCACCGTAACCTCGTATTCTGTCCTCAGGTGTGATAGGGTCATTGTCATCAGAGCATTTTGTATGGAAGTTGAATCCTGGAAGGAGATTATTCAATTCATTTTCTTAAAAGCGATATCTTGATCTCGAGCTAATTGATTTTTATAGATGCAATTTGCTCTGATGTTCTGTACATTAAAGCTGCAAAGATTTAATTTAAACGGTGGAGGTTTGGATGCTGCCGATAATATTGATGGGTCAGTCTTTGTTGTAACAGAGTTGGTGTTGGTCTTTGAGATAGCGACATTAATGGGGGAATCTGAAGTCCTAGATTATTATGTACCCTTAGAGTTTGTTGTAAGTGCATTTCTGGAGACTTTGGTGTAAGTTTGAGTTTGATGCCCTGGTGTCTTCTGTAAGTGTGTTTTCACAGTCCAGGGTGTCTTCTGTAAGTTTTCAGTCGGGGACCTCGGTATCTGATTTCGGGACATTGATGTTACTTGGGATGAAACGTTCTCTTCAGTTGAGTCTGATTTCGGGACATTGATGTTACTTGGGAATAAGATGGCGTTTTCAGTTGGTTCATACAAGTTACTTTTTCGAGGGGGACATCTTGGAATGTTTTCTCTAAATCCGGCATCATATTTTGCTGAGTTGTGCTTTGACATGTTTTGCGTTTCATGCGCCTTCTTTTCTTTTTCACTGTTTTCTTTGCATTTCTTATAATATGGGCCGGAAAACTAGCTGATTTTTGAACGTCTCCCTTGTGGCAACCGTCTAAAAATATTCTCAGCGGTAGATGTGTGTAGTTGATTTTGATAGTCAGGTCACATTTTCAAAAAAGTGAACACCCCAAGGCATTTTTTAGTAGAAGCAGGCAACAAATTGATTCTTATGTAAAATTTTCCGTAGATTTCAAATTTCACTGTTGCCAAGCTGAAATATGACTCCTTCACCCCCTAATTAGCATAAAACAAGATGGCCACCAATTTTCTTTGTTTAATGATAATTTGGATTCTACTTGCACTAGGACAACAAGTAAAAGGTGTATTTTGATGTGTTTTGACCTGCTGAGTTCAAATTTGATGACTACAAATTTGAATTGTGACTCCTTAACCCCCTAATTAGCATAAAACAAGATGGCCGCCAATTTTTTCCTAATTTTCCCTTGTTAGCAATATTTTGACTTCTAATTGCACTGGAGCAACAAGCAGAAGGTGCATTTTGAGGTTTTTGACCTACTGAATTCAAATTTTGACACTAAAAAGCTGAATTATGAATTATTCACTCATAATATCAAACAAAATGCCGCCAATTTCCGTTGTTTTGCGATAATTTTGCTTTTGATTGCACCAGGACATCAAGTGAGTCACTTGATTTGAGGAGTGTATTTTGATGGTTTTTGACATCTTGAATAGAAATTGGGCAACTACAAAATAGAATTTTGACCCCTTCACCCACAATTAGCGTAAACAAGGTGGCCAAATATGACCCTTGCTTTGCAGTAATTTGTCTTTTGACTGCAATAGGACACAAATTCAAAAAAGCCTCTTGAATCTTTTTTCCTGGCATTTCCAGTTAATACTTGGTAGCCATGCTAGAAATGGGCAATGGGGGGGGGGCTTTCATTCGGCACCTTTGTTTCATTCTTGCTAAAACTGTCAACCCTCCGAAAGCTAAATAAATGTTACTGTCAGTGTCGAAAATATCCTCTGAAACACTAAATGCTCCCATGTATTTTCAATTTCTCCTATTCTAATCACTAAGCAAGTCATTTTTAACCAGTCAAAATAGATGTGAATGGATAGGCCTTGATGTCAGCTTTCATTTGGCATCTTTGTATCCTTGTCACTACAAGTTTCAACCCTCCAAAAGCTAAATAAATGTTCCTGTCAGTGTCAAAAATTTCATCCGAAACACAAAATCCTCCGATGTATTTACAATTTCCCCTATCAGAATCTCTATAAAACTGATTTCTAACCAGTCAAATGGATGTAAATGGATAGCCATAGATGTCAGCTTTCATTTGGCACCTTTGTTTCCTTCCTACTACAACTATCAATCCTCCCAAAGCTAAATACATATTACCGTCAGTATCGATAATCTCCCAAGAATTACAAAATCCTATCATGTATTTTCAATTTCACCTATCCTAATCGCTGGAAAATTCATTTTTAACCAGTCAAAATGGATGTGGAAGGATAGCCCTTGATGTCAGCTTTCATCTGGCACTTAGGTATCCTTGTTATCGCAAATGTCAACCCTCCAAAATATAAATAAATGTAGCTGTCAGTTTCAAATATCTCTTCCGAAACACAAAATCCTCCCTTGCATTTTCAATTTCACCTAACTTAATCACTAGATAAGTCATTTTTAACCAGTCAAAATGGACGTGGATGGATAGCCATTGATGTCAGCTTTCATTTGGCATCTTTGTATCCTTGTCACTACAAGTTTCAACCCTCCAAAAGCTAAATAAATGTTCCTGTCAGTGTCAAAGATTTCATCCGAAACACAAAATCCTCCGATGTATTTACAATTTCCCCTATCAGAATCTCTATAAAACTGATTTCTAACCAGTCAAATGGATGTAAATGGATAGCCATAGATGTCAGCTTTCATTTGGCACCTTTGTTTCCTTCCTACTACAACTATCAATCCTCCCAAAGCTAAATAAATATTACCGTCAGTATCTATAATCTCCTAAGAAATACAAAATCCTCCCGTGTATTTTAAATTTCACCTATCCTAATCACTGGAAAATTCATTTTCAACCAGGCCAAATGGATGTGGACGGATAGCCCTTGATGTCAGCTTTCATTTGGCACCTTGGTTTCCTTGTTACTGCAAATGTCAACCCTCCAAAATCTAAATAAATGTGGCTGTCAGTTTCAAAAATTTCTTCCAAAACAAAAAATCTTCCCTTGCATGTTCAATTTCACCTAACTTAATCACTAGATAAGTAACCTTTAACCAGTCAAAATGGATGGGGATGGATAGCCATTGATGTCAGCTTTCATTTGGCACCTTTGTTTCCTTGTTACTGCAACTATTAATCCTCCAAAAGCTAAATAAATATTACCATCAGTATCGATACTCTCCTAAGAAGTACAAAATCCTCTCATGTATTTTCAATTTCGCCTATCCTAATCACTGGAAAATTCATTTTTAACCAGACAAAATGGATGTGGATATATAGCCCTTGATGTCAGCTTTCATTTGGCACTTTGGTTTCCTTGTTACTGCAAATGTCAACCCTCTAAAATCTAAAGAAATGTAGCTGTCAGTGTCAAAATTCTCTTCCGAAACACAAAATCCTCCCTTGAATTTTCAATTACACCTAACTTAATCACTAGATAAGTCATTTTTAACCAGTCAAAATGGATGTGGATGGATAGCCCTTGACATCAGCTTTCATTTGGCAACTTGATGTCCTTGTTACTACAACTATCAACCGTCCAAAAGCTAAATAAACATTACCATCAGTGTCGATAATCTCAAAAGAAACACAAAATCCTCCCTTGTATTTTTTATTTCACCTATCCTCATCACTATAAAACTCATTTTGACCAACCAAAATGGATGTGGATTGATAGCCCTTGATGTTAGCTATCATTTGGCATCTTGATTTCTTGGTTATCACAAATTTCAACCCTCCAAAAGCTAAATAAATGCAGCTGTCAGTGTCGAAAATATCATCCGAAACCCTAAATCCTCCTTGTATTTTCAATTTCACCTATCTTAATCACTAGAAAACTCATTTTTAACCTGCCCAATGGGATGTGGATGGATGTCAACTCTCATTTGGCAGCTTTATATCCATGCTACTACAACTGTCAACCCTCCAAAAGCTAAATAAATATAACTGTCAGTGCAGATAATCTCCTGAGAATCACAAAATCCTCCTCATGTATTTTCAATTTCACCCATCCATATCACTAGAAAACTAATTTTAACCAACCCAAATGGATGTGGATGGATACCCCTTCATGTCAGCTTTCAAGTTTCATGTTACTATATATACAATTGTAAACCCTCCAAAGCTAAATAAACGTTGCTATCGAAATTTCCTCCAAAACGCTAAATTGACTCATTCTGTACTGGAAAGAACCCATTTTGAGGCCACACCACAATAACTTGTCTGAATTGTATATGCTAAGGGTTGAAGTAGTCATATTCAACTATGTAGTTGTCACAGTTGTGTTCATTGGATGTAAAAACATCAAAATACACCTTCTACTTGTTGCCCTGGTGCAATTAGCAGCCAAATTATCCCTTAACAAAAGAAATTGGTGGCCATCTTGTTTTATGCTAATTATCGGGTTAAGGAGTCATAATTCAACTTTGTAGTCATCAAATTTGAACTCAGCAGGTCAAAAAACATCAAAATACACCTTTTACTTGTTGTCCTAGTGCAAGTAGAAGCCAAATTATCACTAAACAAAGGAAATTGGCGGCCATTTTGTTTATGCTAATTAGGGGTTAAGGAGTCACAATTCAACTTTGTAGTCATCAAACTTGAACTCAGCAGGTCAAAAAACATCAAAATACACCTTTTACTTGTTGTCCTAGTGCAAGTAGAAGCCAAATTATCACTAAACAAAGGAAATTGGCGGCCATCTTGTTTTATGCTAATTAGGGGGTTAAGGAGTCACAATTTAACTTTGCAGTCATCAAATTTGAACTCAGCAGGTCAAAAAACATAAAAATACACCTTTCACTTTTTGTCCTAGTGCAAGTGGAAGCCAAATTATCACTAAACAAAGCAAATTGGCGGCCATCTTGTTTTATGCTAATTAGGGGGTGAAGGAGTCATATTTCATCTTGGCAACAGCAAAATTTGAAATCTACGGAAAATTTTACATAAGAATCAACTTGTTGCCTGCTTCTACTAAAAAATGCCTTGGGCACCTTAAATAAGCCCTTTCTCTGGAAATGTGACCTGACTACTGACAGCAATTTGATTGATGTTGTCTAGAACAGCAATTTGAATGATGTTGACTTGAACAGCAATTTGAATGAAGCTTAACTTTCTGCACTTCTGCATGTGCACAAGTTGAGAGATTTTGAGTGACATATCTACCAGTCTGTCAGATATCCCAACGTCATCATAATGCATACAACCACATTACAATGAAACAATGCATACTTTATTTAATCGTTGACAATTTAGATTAGCGAGAACCAGGTTGGAGTCATTTGAAAAGAACTTAATCTTTCAAAATTCTTGCCTTGGAAATAACTTCATCTTTCAAAATTCTTGCCTAGGTACAGACTTAAAGGTTTCCGAACAAAGTTAAATTATGCTAGAAACTGGAAAAGTCCTCTGGGACTTCTTAGAAGCTTTGGTTTGAATTAGGCTCATTGTATTGCTATCATCCAATATTTTTTATGAGAATCTTCCCAAGTCCTTTCCATTCTTTTAGTGGATCTAATGAAAATTTGAACTGGAGACATCATCTGGAATCAACAAAACAATCAATCCATGTTTGCCTCTTCATAAATGACCGGTTTTAAAACTTCCACTGTGTATGCCAGGGTGCTGCCAATTGTGCATCATGGTACTTTTTGTATAAACATCCATCATTCCCCCCAAAGACAAATATATATAGCAAGTGAAATAGCCAAGGTCAGTTATCAGAACTTAGTTTGTGGAACACACCTTTTTTCGTTGTTGATTCATGTGGAAAAGTGTAACTATGTGTGTGACTATTTATATGTTTGTCACAAACAAAAGAGCAGAGCTGGCATGTGCATCGGGCTGCTTTGAGGCTTAGTATTCACACGGAAATGGAAGGTTCCAGAAGTTGGGCTATGTCTTAAGACATCCATTTCCGTCTGCTTGCCTTGATTAGATGTAAAAAGCAACATTCAAATGAGCCTCTCTTGAAATAAACATGAATATTTATTTGGAATATTCTTGAAAACCCTAATTTATGGCCAAAGATTTACAGATCATCCAACTCCTCATCGACTCCACTGAATGAATATATATACAAATTAAATAATAAATGTGTTTGTTAAAATATTGAATAAGTATGCAATGTATTTCAATGTGTGTAAACTTAGATTTTTTTCCCACAAAACTCAAAATGTAATCTCTAATGTAGATTTGACAGGAACTTGACAAAGTCATGTATTGTGATCCGAGCATGGCGAAAATGATTGAAAATTGAAACAAGACTTTGAGAGACAATCGAAGTAGCAAGGAATTAATATATATATCCATTTCAACAATAGACATGGATTCTCCAGGTCCAATGTGTATGTTAATTGTAGGCACTAGTGCATTTGGATTTGGATGCCAGGTTCAAATGTATGCACCTTAATGTGACTGAGGCAAATTTGTGTGGCTTTATGGTCATGAGAGTTTTTTTTGCTATTTGTACAGGTATGAATTAATTGAAGTGAAGATTCAACATTTGACAAGGTCCAACATTGAACAAGAGGCCAAGGAGATTTTGGAAATCTCGGACACCGGAGAAATTAGTTATCCCAGACAAGGACCTTCCATTATGAAGAGGCTGATCGGTAAAACAGATGAGTTATATCTGGAAACTGACTTTGCAAAGTTGGTAAAGGTAGGCTTATTTTGGTATTATTACACACTTTCTCAATACATAGTAAATTGTAAATCAGGTGGAGGGGTGTTCTAATGTGAAATGCCTCTTGACACCATTCCTCTGCACCCCACTTGTGTATACTGTTACGCCCAGCCTTATTGGGGTAACCAAATTAACAATACAAGTTAATTTGATATCTTAGCAAAAGAGCTGGAGCATTTAGAATTATTGTCATATCATGAAGATGATATTAAATGTGCTGTAAATAATAGAATAGCTGCAGTTGTTAATGCTATTCACAATGCCTCAAAAGACGCTGGTTGTGTGCCTAAGAAAGTACTGTTGTTAAACCTGAAAAATATTGTTGCACAGAACTGAGTAAAATTAGAGATAAAAATAACGTGCAAGCACTTTAAGCAGCGCAGGCCTGAATAATCTGTCACTGATGAGTATGGAGTGGCAACCCACTGACCAATGAACAGTACAACTTGGGCTTTAAATTCTAGTAAAAAATGCACTAAAATGTACTAAAACTGCCTAATCTGAAAGCAAACTTAACTGATTGACTTCTAATTTTTGATGTGTATTATTTGTACTATAAGATAGCATACTGGCTACATGGCAAAGTTTGTTGTTTGCTCTGTATATGAGAACCAGCTAAATGTAAACAAGAGAACTCCTTAATTAGGTCACTAGGTGAGTACACAGTGTCTGGCTGTCAGTGCAGCAGCAGAGCAACAGCAGCTCACCATGTACAATCATTTAAATTTCCCAGGAAAAACTAGCTTTTTAGTTGAGCAAATAAAAAAATTATTGTCACAGAAGTTTACCAACAGCTGATGGAAGCAAGATAAACTCATGATGAGACCATATGGCAAGTTTCAGAGTGATAGGTGTACCAGTGCGATCGCCTATATGGTCAGAGTTTGTAGAAAAATTCTAGGGGTAAGAGCAGCTGCGCTGCTAAAAAGCGTTTCTGGTCGTCACTCTGGGTTGATGCTGGCTGCCCAGACAAGGTTCAGTTGTTGAGGTTTATGAGAATGTTGATAAAAGTTTTCGATGTCATAGCAGAAGGTTTAGGAACAATCATGTTTCTAAAATTGATTTATCTGAAAATTACCGACGAACTATGGCTCAATGGCTCATATGATTTAAGTACAAGATATTCTGCAAAAAACTGACAGAGAACTTTCTCGGCCATGACCTTCAAGACATTTAAGAATTTTTGTGAGTCTCCTAGTCATTTTCACTTTTTAAAGCTTCAATATTTTTTAATGTCATATTTGTTTGCTAAGTTACAGGGATGTAAATAGGAATTTAGAAGTACAGGAGCTCTGTCCCAAAGGAAATTATAGGGGTTGTCAAATGTCGAGGCAGCATGATAATCACACACACATTTAAAAAAATATCACATGAATATACACTACCAATTACTAAGATTCATGACATGATAATACCAGGGTTGCTACTTGTGTTGGATTTTACAATTCCCTGACTTTTCCCTGTCTCCAAACAACTTTTCCCTGACTGCAAGAAAGGCTCTCGCTCAAAATTTTGATTTACAATTGACTGGCTTTTGAAAAAAAAAGTAAAGGGTGATACCAAGTTGCACAATCAAATTTCCTTGAGCTATGTATTCTTGATTTTAAGGCCACTCCACAATTATTAAACATGTCAGATGGGTAATTGTTGTACATTTCTTTGTTATTCTTATCATGAAACTATCGTAATTCTAGTCGCGCATTACCAGTTTTTATGCAAAATTCCTTGATCCGGATAAAATTTCCCTGACTTTTAAATATTAAATTTCCCTGGTTAATTCCAAATTTCCCTGATCTTGAATTTCCCTGCCATTTCCTTGACCAGTGGCAACCCTGAATACATCAATACGCATAAATTGCAATGTGTGAACATAGGCCTATATATTTTAACACTGCATCTATAACACACAGGAAAAGTTATTACTGAAGTGCAGCTGACCCAACTGTTAATGCAATTCAATTGAACAGGCTTATATCGTCCGTGTGTGTCATTTCCTGCTACCTTCTGAATGTCATCTGAACTCCTGATCTCAAAAGCGGCTGGGAAACTGCAGAAGTTTCCGGAACTCACATTGCCCTCACGGGTGCTGCATCTCCATGAATTGTGGGGGAGTTGTCCAAACAGATTGCCCAAATTGCCCCAAAATCCAAAATCACAAATTTCCGTTCTGAAACTCCCCGAAACATTGCTTTTTCAGCTGCTTGGGGGCATCAATAGTCGGAACATTGCTATTCTAACTGTTGGCACACTATTCTAACTATTGGCAAAATTTGCCAATCTCTAAATATCTTTTCGGGCCACTTAGAACATTAACAAATAGTTAAATCGTGCCCATTCCTGCAATTATCGCCCACTTTCGATATTAAAAAGCGGAGCACAGCAGCAGAAATCCCGAAAATGCAGGATTAGGTTTTTTGCGATTTGCGCGACTTGTAGTAAAGATACAGACTCATCTCTGTAGCTTGATTAGAAAATTTCTAACATAGCTAGGAAGACAAAACCAATCCCAATGAATAGCTCTATCCACGAGGAATCCAATGCTGAAAAAATTACTGCTCTATCATTATTAGAAGTCCTTCAAATAAAAAAAACCTCAGACTGGCACTCCCAGTGTCAATTATTTAAAAAAATCGGAAAATTACGCGATCCCGCATCCCGCAAGCACGTCCCGCATTTCAGAAAAGAATTGATGGTCGATAATTGCAGGATTGGGCACATTCAAATCACTATTTGCGAATGTTCTAAGTGGTCTGAAAAGACACGCAATGAGCGATAATTAGAGAGATGGGCATGAATAATTCTTTGCCAATATCTAAATCAAGTCTTTTTGACTATTTGAGATATTTGGAGATTGGCATTTTAGAGATTGGTTGATGCAACCATGGAACATGTGGCGCCATCTATAACATATGCTTTACACAGCTGTTAATGAAACTTAATTCATAAATCTGAAGGTAAGGGAACATCCTCATTCATATGATCCTAAAGATGCAGTCATTATGCAAAAGTTGTAATATCTATTTGTGACATTGACATTTGTGTGAGTCTTATGATGTGATCTAAAGAATGACACTATAAAAACCAAAATAACCCAGGCGCAGTCTGTATAAATAGAACATACTTCGATAAACTTGACACCTTGTTCTCTTGGAAAATATCCATCAATTTTATGGCAGAAATTTGTGACCAAACGTGTGCGAATTAATTGCTGGGTATAATTGATGGACTCACTTCCCTGCTGTCAAGCAAGAGATGAGCAAGGCCGAGCCTGTAGTCAGTGACTCTCTCAGCTGATTCCTCCTTCGGTACATCCCTACAGCTATGCGAAAGTTAAATCACGTGCTAAGTCTGTTGTTTCACACTTGTGCAAAAGTAAGAATAACAGATGCTATCCGTATTTTTACAGTAGATTCTACAGCTTCTTGCATTCTTTACATTCTATGTTTGACAGTTGATATAACTGTAAAATATACTTTAAATAAACTGTTTTATGTATGTGCATTATACCGTAATATCACTTTGTTGAATACGCAAAATTACTGTTCAATGTACCAATCTGCATTTTACGGTTCATTGTCCTGTTCAGGTTTATTAGTACTTTTACAGTTCTTGCAAAAACACTTACAGAACCAATTTCGGCCTAATTTATTGATTCACAATACACATCCCAATGCATCAATTGTCTATTCCTGATGGAGTTATCAAATTGATTGCAATGTTATCTGCTCCTTCTTCCAGATTCTGCATCCCAGTTATAAGGCAAGCACACTGGTTTACAGACAGATAAGACATGGGACACTCAGTGGGTCAGGAGAGGGAACAATTTGGATTACTACAAACTCCATTGCCAAAGAAGTTATAGCAAAACTCAAGGTATGAATGTTTTATTATTCTTCACAGTCACAACAATTGATGCACAGTAGAGTCAACGATGGTAAATCCGTCCACTTTTGGCTGAATCTGTATTTCCAAGAAAATGACAATATATACAAAAATAAAAATTACCCCATTGAAAAGGGCGTATTCCGTATTATCTACAACGTTTAAAAAAAGCCAAATATTCAAATAATTATGCTGAAACCACGGCAACAAAGATTGAAGGTCAGGGCACCTAAATCCGTCCACCCTGCTGCTAAATCCGTCCAGCAAGGATGGTAAATCCGTCCACTGGGCATGATGCAACCTAAATCTATCATATCTTGCTATTTTTTCAAAGTTTTGCCATTTATTAAGTCTTACAAAGGTTTTTGTGTTGATTTTAGAACAATGATTCATTGATTGCATTAGTAATAGAAGAATCAAACGAAAGAGGTTAAGTTAAATTTGAATAATTTCAATTGACCGCCTGAATTGCAATTAAAGAAAAATGTAATCCAATCAAAGGGGTAAAAGTGTTCCTATCTAAATTCTGTTATCAGTGGTATGCCATTTGTAAATATTTTATGCCATAAAATTAGTTTAAAGTTTGATTTTATGTGGGTGGACGGATTTACAAACCCCAATTCAAGCCACTTGTGAAATATTGATGGTAATTCCTTCTACTTTTATTTCAATTGTATTTTCTTTCAATGTGTCCTAATTTTACAAATCCTGCAAAAAAAATTTAATTTTACATATCATTCACAAATTTTCATCTTAAATACATTTATTTGTTAACGAAAATAGGCCTAAAATATTGAAAATGTCAAACACCTGATACTCTCAACATGGCTGTGATGACGTCACCGAATTTGATTGTATTTCATCCTTTGTTGTTAAATGGACCTTTTAAAAATATTATTCAAATTGCCGAAAACTCCTAAAAAAGTTAAAAGATGCTAAAAAACGAGTCTCTCTTGCAAATGAAACCACCACAAAAGTAACAGATATATCTATATCCTCATATGATGGGGTGGATGGATTTACCCTCCTGGACTTATTTACCATCCCTGACTGTATAGGCCTAACACAACAAATTAGCCAAAAAACAACAAACTCATAACATGTATTCATCGTTGCCTGAAAAAAAATCTTCTGCTTGCAACCATCCTGGTACTGCGCCTGCTATTGAGTTAAATGGCACTGGTTTTTTTTTTTTTTTTTTTTTTGTTTTTTGAATGACTTGGTCTTTATTTTTTCCAAAATACAAATTTTTTATATACAACAATATAAATTGGTGGCCTTCGAACTCTGTGGAGTTATTTGAAGACTCACCAAGATGGAGTGGTATGAAAATGAGATGAATGAAAATGAAAATCAAGGAAACCTTTTTTCAGTTAAGACATGCTCTCCGTTGCCACTTCACCAGACATAAAGTAAAAAGAAGAAATGTACTTTTGAAAACAGGTTTGATGAAAATCACAGGGTAGTGGAATATGAATCCCAAACCGTCTTTCAATTTTTACAAAACGATAGTCAAAAACTCACAAACCAAAGACTCTTCAAAATTAAATTAGATGAGAATCACAGGGTTAGGAATACAAAATCCCAGTCCGTATTTCAGGTCAGTTTAAAAATCAGATAAAATTCATACCCAGAGACAAAATATCTCCAAACACCAAGCCTCAGAAGCAACTCCATGAACCCGATTGCTCCACCCATTTCATACTGGAGGGAGTTTCTTCATTAACCAAACAGAGACAACGAATATTGGGAAGGTATGGAAATTCAAACATAGACATATCGATAATAGTTTGGTTTTTTTTTTTTTTTCTTGCTTACTCTTTGCCTGTTTTAAAGGTTGTCAATGGGATTAATAAGGAAGAAATTTTTTAGACTTCGTTTAAAAGCATGGTAGCTATTATTCCATTCTATCTTGTCAAGAAGGTGATTACTTACTTTAACTCCTATATAACGGATACGTTTTTGAGAGAGAGATGAGTTACACTGTGGTATATTTAATGTAAATTGATTTCTTGTCCGATACTCATGGTTAGGAGATTCAAAGAAAGTTCCAAATACTGAGGGTAACATTCCCTTTTTGTGCTTAAAAACAAAAAGGCAAGAATAGAAATAAAATAGCTGCTGAAAAGACAAAATTCCAGTCTCCTTGAAGGTAGGACATAAATCTGCGGAAAACGGAAGTGAAAGGATTATGCGTAGAGCCTTACGCTGGATTTTCTTAATAGGTAATAAATGGGTTTTACATGCTCATCCCCATACTTCAACACAGTAAATTAGATAAGAGTAAATGAAACTATAATATAGTGATATCAATGATGAAGAATTCAAATATTTCCTGGCTTTGGCAATTATTCCAATACCTTTGGCAACTTTCGTTTTAATGTAATTGATGTGAGGTATCCATGACAATGTTTCATCGAGGATCACACCAAGAAATTTGACCGAGGAGACCTTAACAATTTCAACACCATTAAGATACAGCTTGCCTGTGTTGCTCTCTAATTTTGATCTCTTGCTCTTAAAAATCATATAATTGGTCTTGTCAATATTTACTGATAGTTTGTTGGAATTCATCCAGGTCATATATTTACACAATTCATTATTTAAAGAGTTAGTCAAGTCACTCAGATTGCTTCCAGAAATAAATAAGTTAGTATCATCAGCATACATAACGGGACAGACAAGATCTGAAACATATTGCAAGTCATTAATGTATAGCAAAAACAGCAATGGCCCGAGAATCGAGCCTTGTGGCACACCACACAAAATATCCATTTTTTCTGACTCAGTATATTTGAAGAGAACGTATTGTGACCGATTTGTAAGATAGCTACTAAACCATCTATGGGCTGTACCCCTAACTCCATACTTAAACAATTTTTCAAGTAAGATTTCATGATTAACACAAACTAATGCTTAGTTCTCACGGGAGATGACGGTGAGCTTTTTGTTGCCGGCGGCGCAGAGGCAAACGATTTCTTGGAAGATTTTCAGTTAGGACGGCGCGAAGGGCAATTATGTAATCAATTAAGGCTAATCGATGACCATGCAACAAAAGGCCCGGCGGGGTTCTTTTTGTTCCCTGCGGGGAAGAAAAGTTGTACGCCGTCCTCCAAAGTTCGCCGGGCGGAAAGAAATTTCCTCCTCCTGCGGGATACTTTTATATTGCCCCGAGATATAAAAAGTACCCCGCAGGGAACCTAAAACTGCCCCTCAGGGAAGCTATTTCACCGCGGCGGACTATTTTTTCACAGCGCCGGGTATTGCTTTTGCGACTGCGGGAATGGTTTTGTACTCCACGGGGATGTCTGTAGGCCCGAAGGCATATCGCCGGGAATGAAAAGCATCCCGCCGTTGTCAAGGGCACCCCGGCGGAGGGGGGCGCTGCGAAAGCCAATAAAAAGGGCCGCAGAGGGCCACCTTGCTTCGCTTGCTGCTTGACCTTTGATGAGGACACTCCTGGATGCTGGACAGACATGATGGCTGATGAAGATGCTGGGGAAGACCTTGACGTTGCTGTTGTTGCTGCTGTTGCTGGTGCTTATTATCTAAGAAGAATGAGGAGGAGGAGGAGGAGGAGGAGGAGGAAGAGATGGTGGATTCGGAATTGGCTGCTGCAGAGGGAACAACATGGCCATTTCTACCAGCTGATGCCTGAATCAGCCAACAATGATGTCTCTGGCTACTACAACTTCTGCAGAATGCCTCCTGAAATTTTTGCTGAAATCCTGGCTGCTGTGGCTCCTGCAATTACAAAACAAGACACCAACATGAGGAGGGCTCTGGAACCTGGATTGAAGTTGGCAGTCACCCTACGGTACCTGGCGACAGGAGAGAGCTACAAGTCCTTGGGCTACAGTTTCAGAGTGGCTCCCAACACCATCTGCTATTTTATCCCCAGTGTCTGCATTGCCATCATGCGAGCTTACGAACATCTGCTGACCATGCCAATGGATCCAGCATCCTGGAAGGAAGTTGCCAAGGGCTTCGAGAAGAGGTGGAACATGCCCCATTGCATCGGAGCACTGGATGGGAAGCATATTGCCATCTACGTGCAGGCTGGATGCCAAGAAAGCTCATCGGATGGAGGAGTCTTCCTGGACACAAGGCTGAGGGACCTGCTGAAGAAGAAGGACTTGGGCTACCCCCTGCTGAACCTCTACCTGGCACAGTTGGGAATCCTTTTCCATACTTCATCGTTGGAGATGAGGCCTTCCCCCTGAAGAGCTGGTTGTTGAAGCCTGTTCCAAGAAGAAACCTTGACATCCCCTCCAGAGTCTACAACTACAGAATTTCAAGAGCCAGGAGAGTGGTGGAGAATGCCTTCGGTATCCTGTCCCACAGGTTCAGATGCTTCCTAACTACAATGCCCCAGAAACCCGGCAGAGTGGCAGCCATCACTCTGGCAGCCTGCACTCTACACAATCTTCTGCGAGACAGAATAGGAATTCATCGAGCCATGGACAACGACGTAATCGACAGATAAGATCCTGCAACCCATGAAGTCACTGAAGGACTGTGGAGAGGAAGACCCTTGCATGACCTTGGATTCGCTCCAGCATATGGAAATGCCACCAGACAAGCCAAGCAGTACCGAGACTACCTACGAGACTATGTGAACAGCCCAGCAGGAAGTGTCCCCTGGCAGATGGAAAGAATTTGAAGATGAAGCAGAGAAGCAGCAGCAGCAGCAGCAACAGCAATTCAATGCCCCCCTTAAAAAACCACAAATTAACCCAGCCCTTGTAAGGGCTTACCACTTCCTCCAGAAAGAGCAGGCCTTGTACACATCTTTATGCAAACCCCCCCCCCCAAAAAAAATCCCTCCCTGCAACAACTACATTTTTTGTGACATACATAAAATAGCACATTTTTAGGTTTGTATCTATATGTACAACCCATTTAAATCACTTTCACTTCCTGTCTATCAATCTGTCTATTTAGTTATCTATCTGTCTATCTATCTATCTATAGATCTATCTATCTATCTATCTGTCTATCTGTCTATCTGTCTATCTATCTATCTATCTATCTATGCAAGTGCAATCCCTGCAAAGTGACGATAACAGCTTTTGTTTTCTGCAGTGTATATATGTAATGAGCATTGTGTTCCATCTATCTATCTATCTATCTATCTATCTATCTATCTGCCTATCTATCTAGCTATCTATCTGCCTATCTATCTAGCTATCTATCTGCCTATCTATCTGCCTATCTATCTTTCTATCTATGTGCCTATCTATCTATCTATCTATCTATCTATCTATCCAAGTGTCATCACTGCAAAATGACAATCTCTCGTTTTTCTTTGCTGCAGTGTGTATGCGACGTGCAAATATTTTCCTCTATCTAGCTATCTATCTGCCTATCTATCTAGCTATCTATCTGCCGATCTATCTGTCTGTCTATCTGCCTATCTGTCTATCTATCTATCTGTCTATCTATCCAAGTGCAATCCCTGCGAAGTGACGACAACTGCTTTTGTTTTCTGCAGTGTATATATGTAACGAGCATTGTGTTCCATCTATCTGTCTATCTGCCTATCTATCTAGCTATCTATCTGCCTATCTATCTGTCTATCTATCTGCCTATCTATCTATCTATCTATCTGTCTATCTATCCAAGTGCAATCCCTGCGAAGTGACGACAACTGCTTTTGTTTTCTGCAGTGTATATATGTAACGAGCATTGTGTTCCATCTATCTGTCTATCTGCCTATCTATCTAGCTATCTATCTGCCTATCTATCTGTCTATCTATCTGCCTATCTATCTATCTATCTATCTGTCTATCTATCCAAGTGCAATCCCTGCGAAGTGACGACAACTGCTTTTGTTTTCTGCAGTGTATATATGTAACGAGCATTGTGTTCCATCTATCTGTCTATCTATCTATCTATCTATCTATCTATCTGTCTATCTATGTGCCTATCAATCTATCTATCTATCTATCCATCTATCCAAGTGTCATCACTGCAAAATGACGATCACTCGTTTTTCTTTGCTGCAGTGTGTATGCGACGTGCAAATATTTTCTTCTACCTATCTATCTATCTGCCTATCTATCTGCCTATCTATCTGCCTATCTATCTGTCTATCTATCTGCCTATCTATCTGTCTATCTATCTGCCTATCTATCTATCTATCTATTTATCTGACTATCTATCTGACTATCTATCTGACTATCTATCTATCTATCTATCTATCTGTCTATCTATATTAATTAAAGTGGTGAGAAAACTTTAATTAAGAAAGCAGAAATTCCACCTGCACTGGTGGAGCAGAAAGTGAAAATGGGCCAAAAAAAAAGAAGGGAAATAGCACCTTGCTTTTATGAAGGTATTTAAAATTTAGAAGGGCCAGGACCGGATTTTTTTTGGGGGGAATTTGTCAACTTATTTTTTTGGGGCTCTTTTCATTTTTGCTCTTGCTTGTCATCGCAAGAGCTTTTTTAGTCAACATAAGATGTGTACGTGGCCAGCTCTTTTGGGAGGATTTGGTGGCCCTTAAAAGGGCCTGGGTTGCTTTTTTTTTCTTTTTTCAGACGACTTGAACAGGCATCACTTCCTTGGAGAGGGCAGGTTGACTTGGCTCCACTGGAACGACAATGGAGTTTGATGTTGCTGCTGGTGGACAAGTGACGGCTGCTGCTGCTGCTGTAGAGACTGCTGCTGCTGCTGTAGAGACTGCTGCTGCTGCTGAGACTGCTGCTGCTGCTGTAGAGACTGCTGCTGTAGTGGTGGCTGCAGCTGCTGTAGAGACTGCTGCTGTTGTAGAGACTGCTGCTGCTGCTGTAGAGACTGCTGCTGCTGCTGCTGTAGAGACTGCTGCTGCTGCTGTAGAGACTGCTGCTGCTGCTGCTGCTGCTGTAGAGACTGCTGCTGTAGTGGTGGCTGCTGCTGTAGAGACTGCTGCTGCTGCTGCTGTAGAGACTGCTGCTGCTGCTGTAGAGACTGCTGCTGCTGCTGTAGAGACTGCTGCTGCTGCTGCTGTAGAGACTGCTACTGCTGCTGTAGAGACTGCTGCTGCTGCTGTAGAGACTGCTGCTGCTGCTGCTGCTGTAGAGACTGCTGCTGTAGTGGTGGCTGCTGCTGCTGTAGAGACTGCTGCTGCTGCGGTAGTGGCTGATGCTGCTGTAGAGGCTGCTGCTGCTGCTGTAGTGGCTGATGCTGTAGTGGCTGCTGCTGCTGGCCAAACGAGGGTCCGGGGAAGCCAAGCTTCTGGGGGCTGTCAAGCATCAGCTGGGTGAAGCTTATAGATGACTGCTGCAGGGCTGGAGTCTGGCTTCGAATTGGCTGCAGGGACTGGAACTGGCTGCTGCTGCTTGGCTGGGACTGCAACTGCTGGCGTGGAGGCTGGGACTGCATCTGAAGACTTGTCGAAGGCCTTGTTTGCTGTGGCTGCTGCTGAGTTGTTGGAGCACTGAAAAAAGGTTTGTGTGAAACAGACAAAACGAACGTTAGCTGGTGTCCGTCCAAAATTTTGTGTAAATTCACACAAAATGTGTGTGTATTTTTGACATTGCATTGTCAATCTTGATCAAATTTTTGTGTGATTTGATCAATGAAATGTCAAAAATACACATATCTTTTGTCTGAATTTACCCAAAATTTTGGACGGACTCCAGCCAACGTTCGTTTTGTCTGTTTCACACAAACCTTTTTTTCAGTGTGGAGGCTGCTGCAAGTCCTGGTTGACAAAGGATGGAGCAGGACCAGGAGGAGGGATGTATTGCTGCTGCTGCTGCCCTAGGATCATCTCCACATTCTCTTGCTGCATCATGAGGATTTTATCTTGGACGGCCACCTGTACAAAGTAGTTGTCCGTCTGGCTCAAGGAGTGCAGGAGGCGAAGTCTCAGGGCACGGTTCATGTTCTTCCCAGATGTGAAGATACTCCTGCACATGTTCTGCAACTGGTCTACTTCTGGATCCAGCCTGTCAGCAGTTTGTGGGCACATGTCACAGAATGGTCCTGCCGGCTGAGGTGGTGCTGCTTTCCTGGGCTAGTCCGAAGTGTAGTGACCGGCAATTGAAGTGAGGGCAGAGGCCATCTCCTGGTCTGTGTCCTTCCTCTTCTTGGATGGCTTTCGTCCTGGGAAGACCTGGGACTGCGGCTGGGATGGCTTGGACATCTCCTGGGACGACTGCTGCTGGCTGGCTGGGAAGCTGTCATCCAGATCGGGCATAGGAGTGCAGTACATGGGGGCATCAGAATCGGACGACAGGCGGTGACTTCCTCCTGGTCCAGTGAAGCTGGAGATTTCCACGGCACCCTTCGGAATGATGGAGGCCCTAAGGAATTCGCACTTCGCCAGGATGTACTTGTCTCGCTCGGACATCTTTTTCTGCCAGATCCAGAAGCTTGAGGTCTGATGAGCTTTCCGAAGGTAGTCCTGATGTTGCTCCTCCATTTGTTGACTTTAGCTGCTGTGATTTCATTCCCCACTAGCAATGTAAGTTCAGCTGCTTTCTCTGCATCCAGTCTGTCCTTCTGTGCACTCTTGAAGGTGGTGGAGCCCTGGAGTACAGATCCGTGTTCTCCCGGTACCAGTCGATCAGCTCATCCTCCTGCTGTTCTGTGATGCCCAGTAGGTCCCTGGAGTTTTTCTTTCTGTAGCCCTTCTTCTTCTCCTTGTGTACAAACTGGCCATCGGAGTCCTGGATCAGCTCAACCTCAGATCCAGACTGAGTGTTGTCAGAATCTTCCGTCGCCTGGTTCTTCCCCTTGTTGCCCTTGGACTTGGCAGCAGTCTTCTTGGGAGTATCTTCCTCTGTGCTGGCATCGTATTCGGACTGCAGGGTCTGCTGGTGGATTGCAGATTTCAGATTTGGTACGGAGTCATCATCATCATCATCAGCAGGAGTATCATCTGGAGGTGGACTTGGAGGCTGGACTGCAGTCTTGGCTCGGGTCTGGGCTGGAGTGACAGGCTTGACTGGAGGCTTGGCTGGAGGCTTGGCTGGAGACTTGGCTGGAGACTTGGTTGGAGACTTGGTTGGAGACTTGGAGGTGGCTTGACGCTTGGCTGAAGGAGACTTGCCAGGAGTGCGAGGCCTTCCCCTTGGAGCAGTCTTGGTGGGAGACAGCAGCATCAGCCGACTGGGTGCTCTTGGTTGGAGACATGACAGAAGCAGCAGCATCAGCAGGCCTGCCATGCTTGGTTGGAGACTTGATATCAGCATCAGCAGACTTGGGACGCTTCTTCTTGACTGCAGCAGCAGTGGCAGGCCTGCCACGCTTGGTTGGAGACTTGACAGCAGCAGCAAGCTTGGCCAGGACTTGATCTTTATCTTCATCATCATCATCATCTTCATCCTCCTCATCAGGTTGTTGTTGCAGCACTTTGGGTGGTGGGGCGCCCTCGAAGATGGTCTCACTGATCACTGTTGATGTCTCAGTGATCACTGCCACGATGCTGTCCGGCAAGGTGAACATGCTTGGAGAGAATGTAACAGCTGCGTAGTCATCCCCTAGGTATGGAGCTGGTGAACCAACTGGAGTTGAAGATGGAGTGGTCAGTGGAGTGCTGGCTTGAGTGTTGCCCTTGGTTGGTGCCCTCAAGGTCTTCTTCCCTCTTCCTCTGGGTCCCATCTTGAAGCAGGATCAATCAGAAATGAAGCAGGATCAATCAGCAATGAAGCAGGATCAATCAGCAATGAAGCAGCGATTCAGCAATGAAGCAGCAATTCAGCAGGCTGTGAAGCAGAGTGTCATGGAGTATAGATGCGTTCGTCTTGAAGTTCAGAGTGGTTATGGTGCTCTAGTGGCTGCTCTTCTATTTATATGCGAGGCGCGCGCCAGTGCGTCTCCAAGGCTGACCCCCCATTCGCGCCGTGGTACGAAAGGTCGACGCCGCGATGCTTTCAGTACCCCGCGGACAAAGGATTTTGCTAAAAATAGCCCGTGTGGTGCCACTCTGTCTGATCCTGGAGGGGGTCCAGACAACGGCGCGAAGGTTTTGCACATGTCCCGGAGCATTTTCCTTGACGGCGGAGTGCAGAAGAACTGCGGCGTCGACCTTTTTGGCGCCACGCAGAGAATCCCGCTCGTTTTACAAATCCGCGGGAAAGTTATTACCCCTCAGTGGTGCGAAAACTTCGACGCCGTCTTGCTTTTCTGATTGCGGCATCGAACAATTTTTCTGGTCTGCTCCGCCGCAGATTTTTAGAAAATTTGTACTGGTTGAAACTTTTTTTCTGCTCCGTGGCGATTTCTAGGGACGGTAAGGAGCAGGTTTCTCGACGGAGCGCAATCAAAAAATGTCCGCCGGGAACCTAAAATGCCCCTGCGCGATACGTAAAAAGAGGAAATATTTTTCCGTTTTTCCTGGAAATACTTCGACGCCGATTTAAATAGTTCTCCGGGAGCTGCCTTGAGAATGTAGCATAACAGTGTAACGTCATAAATGGCTTAGCACCAGGAACTAACCATCAAAAACACACCAAAAAACTGGTTTTTTTTATGTATGTGCCTGTTTTGGGTTGTTTTGTATTGTGTTGTTATTTTGTGACAAGCTGTTTTGGTGTTGTCACTGTTTTCGGTGTAGAAATTCAGGAAATAACAGAATTCTGAAAATGTTTGCAGCAGAGGCGTACAAGGGGTAGAAGTTTTGGGGTGGCAAACTACATTTGCCCAAATTTAATTATCCAAATTTTATACCATGTCCAATATGCTACAGTTTCTATTTAAATCATGCAGGAGCACTTCCATTCTATATGAATGTAAAAAGGGGAGAGACTTAAATCTCTCAGGCAAATGTACACCTAGATCATTCGAAGTCTTGATGTCTTATTGGACATTTTTTAAAATTCAGCACTTAGGGCTGGTTGTCACATTTTCGCTGCAGGTTGTCACTCACTCGGGGCAGGTTGTCACACTTTTGGTTGTGAGCTTGGATGCAGGAAGTGGGACTCTATAAGGCATATCTTGACTAAGAAAAGTTATTTTGGACGTATGAGGAATCCTTTACTCGCCCAGTGAAGACCTTAACAAACACACTACTACATTGCTTTAGTGTTAGATGACATGCAATTATTTCTAGGAGAAGATAAATTACAGGATGTTGAATATTGTGATTATTTTGGTGTTAAAATTGATAAAAATCTGAATGGAATAAATATATTAATGCTTTATGTCAGCAACTATGTTCAAAAGTTTGGGTTTTATCAAGACTACCGAAGTTCTTACCCTATGAATCCCTTATACAATTGACTATGTAATTACGGAATGGGGCTACACCAGTGAAAGTAACATGAGTAAGATTCAAAGAATGCAGAACAGAGCAGTAAGAGATATTTATAATAATTATGACTATGTTAATGTCAGATGGGTTGAACTTGTAGCAAAAATGAGACTTATGAATGTTAAACAAAGTCCTGAGAGATTACTTTATGCCACTTTTAGTGCTTAAATGCAGACATGGCTTGGCACCTGAGTATTTGTTAAATGAGATTGTTATGGCTATTGAAGTGTCACATACATTAAGAAGAAATGTAAATGAAAATGATCTATACCTACCTTAATGTTGATATTGAATATATGAAAAATGCTTTTTCTTATAGCGGTCCTTTAGTATGGAATAGTTCAGTTGATGAGCTGAAGGAGAGCACAAATATTAATGATTTCAAATCAAAGGCCAAAATGTATTTTTTGAATATTTGATTTTTATTATAATGTATGGTAATACTATAATTGTTGTTTTTGTTTTGATTTTACTCTAGTACATTGTTTTTAAAAACCTCGTCCTGATGGGTAACAACCAGTTCCAGAAAGTGTGACAACCTGCCCGTGTGACAACCAGTCCCGGTCTCCCCTAAAATTTCTAGGAAACCTCTGCTTTTCAATAATATTCATTTGATCATCTGCGAATTTTTAGCCTCCTTGCAAGAATTTGTGCCTTTCTTCAAAGGTTTGGGGGATGCTGCCCCTCTGCCCCTCCTCCGAAACGTGTATGTTCTGCAAAGTGGGAGAATGCTTGCAGGACTGCAAATTTGCTACAGGAGTACCAAATCCATCACAAAAATTGCAGAATTCTATCTACATTGCTCCACTAGTGAGTACGGTCATATACGTTACCATCTCCAGTCATGAATTACATCAGAATATCTTTTTGTATTCATTATCTTTTCAAAGGCTCTCATTGTACCAGTAATAAGGCTATTGCAAAGGAATGCACAGACCTATTAGTAAATCAAGAATTTGAAATAATGAAGCTGTTAAGTATATAAGCTATAAGTGTGTAAATTCAGGACAAGAGTAAAGAAATGTTACCATGTGCTCTCTATCCCGCGACTGCCTCCCTAAAATCATGCTACCATACTCCCATGAGGCTTGTGAAGCTAATTTTTGACAAGTTGTGATAAGTTAACAAGAATTACAAGTGACCAACTTCTTCTCTATCATTGTAAGTTGACATATTATATGAAAAAAAACATGAAAAAATCATGGATAAAAAAATTGTTTTAAGCTAAAGAACAATGAATTAATAGTACAAAACTAAACTTATTTAAGTATAACTTTTTTTGTATTTTTAAGTATGAACAAATTGAACATAACACCCGTGCTTGATACAAATTAGGCTCTCAGTAACCTGGCACTATACAACAGGGTGATGTGTGTGCCCCAATATGGCTGCAAATACCCTGTGTCACTCAGCGCATCATCCTGCTCATCTCGACAGAGTTTGATTAAGTAAGGATTGATGACGTAAAACCCCCAATCATAACAAGAAGAGTACCCTTTAAAAAAGGGTACTATAGCGACTTTGGTCTTACCTTTTTTAAAAAACTGTAACGGAATGAGCCAGCATGCAAAGAATTTAATGCATCTGCGAAGTTAGGGTTAATTTATAAGATATTTTTTTGTTATAGAGTTTTATATACACAGTTACCAATATCTGAAAAATGAATCGTGTTATTTTGATGCATTTGGGTGGAATAACATTTTTGTAAAACATGCAAAACTCCCAGCTAAGAAAAAAAAACAAAAAAAAAACCTGGTGATGGTAATGGTTTGTTATGGTAACTGGGATAGAGCAACTTGTGTACAGCATGACAAAACTATGATATATAATATATGTATATATTTTTCAATTTCAATATTCTGCCATTAATTTGAAAAACTGGTTAGTTGAGGGTATCTGGGATTTTGCAACTTTGCACCATTGCAGCGTGATGCAACGAAAAGCTTTTTACGAAGTTAATATTGGAAATAGAGCAAAATGAATAAGTGCATTGAATTTGGATGAGTTTATTTGATATATGGACGTTTTTAAATTTTGAAAATCGGACATGTAGCAAGGTCTGTAACCCAAATTATGTATACACACATATTGATGACGTTTCACACACACAAAATATCGCCTCTGTTGACTACCAATCTTCCAATAGCTTAAATTGTAACAAACTTTTTATAAGAAATGTTTTCTTCCAGGTTAAGACGTCGCTATAAAAAGGTTATATATAAAAAAAAATAGTCCTAGTAGCCATCAGGGCCTGATGGTTAGAGTGCCAATGCTTGAATCCCGTAAGGCGTTGAGGGAACGGGTTTGAATCCTGCTCCCAGCATTACACAACAGGGTAATGCGTATGGCCATAAATGGCTTCACATCCCCGGTGCCACTCAGCTCATCCTGCTCATGTCGGCTAAGCCTGAATCGAAGATGTAAAACAGTATCCAGTGGTGGAGCAGTGGTGTAGATCTTTGCTGAAGTGCAGTTTTCCCACAGACAACACGAGGAAATCATGTCAAATCAAAGTTTAAATAATTTGCGAACAATGCATGGAGAGCGAAACCTTGAATCTTTGAGAAAATGACAGGCATCATTGCTCAATCTTTTTTACAGGCCTGTTACAGAGTTGAAATTGTAACAATATCTGTTGAGACTATTGTTTGTTACTGTAAGGGCTATTTATTTCCTACTGTCTATATTTAGTAATTTTACTCTTTTTTACTTTACAGATTTACACACCTCTGGATAATGAACTGAGCTCAAGGTATATAATACATCTATATATTAATCATAGTTTTCAATACATCTTATATTTTCAGTGACATTACTTTTTTAAGTACATGGGAGACTTCTATTTTGAGGAAAGAGTCAATTTTATTATTATGTTAAAGGTATTTCATAATTAACTTCGTTGATTTTTGTTGGCTATGGTTACATTTCGACGAAATTGATTGATAATTAGGAACACCACAAAATCTGATTATACAGCATACATGTATCTCCTGGCTGACCGACAGAACTAGTCCAAAGTGACACGATAGCATTTCCTTAATGGATGTTTGCTTTATATAATTGCTTCATAAGATAGACAATATTATATGAAACAAATGCAAAGATTTTTCTTGGTAATATTTATAAACTCCCAAAAGAAACAAATATGCATTATGATGAGTTCAGGAAGGAGTGTAATTTCCTTTAGGAACAGTTTCATCAAAATACATCAAATATAGCCTTTATTGGAGATTTTAACATTGACCTCTTGAACCTGAACGATAAGACAAAATGTAATGATTTTTTTGAGCTCATGATTTCACATCTATGCTAATTCCAAAGATAACACTCCCTACCAGAATTTCTAGAAAAATTGCTACTCTCATTGACAACACAATCTGCAAGTTAACTAAAGATTTTTTAAAAACTGCTTGTGGAATATCAACAAATAACCAAAGCAACATCTGATGAAAGTTATAGCATTTTGGATACTGTCCTCAAGGTCTAACATAGAAACATTTTCCTCTGAAAATATTGCAGTTCAATAAATATAAGCATACAAATAACCGGATTACAATATGTCTCTTGAGCCCGCCAAAATTCCTTATAAGCTATATATCAAACTAACAAAAGGCCCTAATGGACTCCCCTTCTTATAATACCCTCCAGGTAAATCTACCAACTATAATGAAATATTAAAAGCTAGCATGCGATCTGCTTAGTTGAAGTATTATGAGGACAAATTCAGAACCTACAAAATAGATATCAAAAATAATTGTATTACCATAAAAGAGCTCATCAATCAAACCAACAATAAGAAAAACCTACCTTAAATTTTCATGGTTAATGATGAAAACATATCTGCCCGCAAGAAATGGCCAAAATATTTAACCAATATTTCAACGATTTAGGTCCTGGTTTAGCAAGAAAAATAAAGCATACGATTTGTTGATTCAGAGCTTCTTAGACTTCATAACTTGATAACACAGTTCTAACGCACAAAATCCTTTATTGCTTGCATGTAGTCCGTGGGCCAGATATCGAAACCCTCCCCCCCCTTGGGAATTTCGGAGACCCATATATTTTGAAAGATATATATCTTAAGTTACAAAATTTGCTTGTTGGTCAATCTTAGACCTCAACGATAACCAGCAGGAGCTATATGAGTGCGGGAAGGTTGAAAATTAATTTTCGCCCAAACCGAGTGCCGCTATTTTCAGAAAATATACTGTTATTCATAAACTAATCCATGTATAGATGCTTAAATGGTACCATTTTGAAGGTATTTAATTCCTCTATCTATTTAGTGCAAAAATTGATTGATTAGGATATCTATTTTGGTCAACAGAATGGAAAAAGTGCGGCCATAACTCGAAATTAAAAAGAAAATTTCATTTTATTTCACGAAAGTTCCCCGTACGGGTCACTAGGGGTCAGAAGCATCCTGAAGTTTCTTTCACATCATTCTGTATATTCATAGCTTTCAAATGATGTATAACACAACCATGTAACTGCAACAATAGCTTACCTGCAGTCAATTATTCATTATTGCATTTATGTACGATTAAGTCAAATTTTCCGATATAGGGGATGAACGACATAGATTCTGCTGTGAATATATCTTCCAGGATTCTGTGTATCTTTATGAAAACAATTGTAGATATTTGTAATAGTCTATATTCTGTTAACTATGTTTTCAGGGGTTTTAAAACAGGTATTTTCATGTTTTTTTGTTTTTTTAACTTGGTTATGGCAGCCATATTGCAGATTGGCAACCAAACATATTTTCTTACAAACATGTCCGGGTGACCTACATTGATGGTTTTCAGGATAAACATAATTTTTCCTGAAATAAGAACTTAATCACAACTGGTTTTCCTTTTCTGAAAGGAAGATAGTGCATTTACCCCTTGTTTATTCAAAATGGCAGCCTCAATTCCAGAAAAAATACATTTTTTCTGAATATCGGGTGCCAAATATCATTATTTTTAACAAGAAATGCTTTATGCCACAAAATTGGCAAAAACTGCCTCAATAGTCATTGATATAACAAAGTGTAGATATCATTGAAACCACAAATTAGTAGGGTACATGATGCTATGTTGATTTACAAAAGAGGAGGGACTGAAATTTGACAGGAGGCCATTTTCTTTATCTTACCCCAACAGTTTACTTAAAACAAAAGAAGATTTCCACACACATACAATCACTGTAATCAAAGGTAAATTCTATACAAAAGTCATGAATTCAGCCATGGTTAATAAAAGAAGAAATTGGTTATTTATTAAAATATTTCTCATTTATAACAGGAATGCTCATAACAAGAGAGGCCCTTTTTCTTCCCTTACCCAGTTTTTCTTTTGTAAAAAATTATTTTTGCACAGAAATGGTAACAAAGATGTTAAATTAATTTTCTATTATTTTAAGTACAAACCATTATTATTTTAAAGATAATATTGAGTATTATATGGTAATTTTTAATATATTAATCAGGCTACCGGGCACATATAGTTTTATTTTGGACCAAGGGTCCGACTTTCTAGCCACACTTTGTAAAATTTGGACTATCGCAGATTTTTGGTAAAATTCAACAACTCCTAAACTATGAACTGGGTTAGAAGTGGTTTATAAAAATGATTAGGCATATTGAATTTTATATATGGTAATTTTGTATATTTACCAGGCTATCTGGCACATATAGTTTCATTTTGGACCAAGGTTCTGGACACTCTAGACAAGCTTTGTAAAATTTGGACTATCGCTGAATTTTGCTAAAATTCAACAACTTCCAAACAATGAAAAATGGCTAGGCATATTGAATTTTATATGGTAATTTATTTAGCTTATTTACCCGGCTATCTAGCACATTTAGTTTGATTTTGGACCAAGATTCTGGACACTCCAGCTACACTTTGTAAAATTTGGACTATCGCAGATTTTACCTAAAATTCAACAACTCGTAAACTATGAACTGGCTTAAAAGTGGTTATAAAAATGACTAGGCATATTGAATTCTATATGGTAATTTAATATATTTACCAGGCTATCTGGCACATATAGTTTCATTTTGGACAAAGGGTCTGGACACTCTAGCCAAGCTTTGTAAAATTTGGACTATCGCAGATTTTTGCTAAAATTCAACATCTCCTAAACTGAGAACTGGGTTAAAAGTGGTTATGAAAATGACTAGGCATATTTAATTTTATATGGCAATTTTGTATATTTCCCAGGCTATCTTGCACATGTAGTTTTGGACCAAGGTTCTGGACACTCTAGTCAAGCTTTGTAAAATTTGGACTATCGCAGAATTTTGCTAAAATTCGACAACTTCAAAAATATGAACTGGCTTAAAGGTGGTCATAAAAATGGCTAGGCATGTTTAATTTTATATGGTAATTTAGCTTATCTACCAGGCTATCTGGCACATAAAGTTTGATTTTGGACCAAGGTTCTGGACACTTCATCCACACTTTGTAAAATTTGGGCGATCGCAGATTTTTGCTAAAATTCAACAGCTCCTCAACTATGAACTGACTTAAAAGTGGATATAAAAATGACAAGGCATATTTAATTCTATATGGTAATTTAGTATATTTACCATGCTTTCTGGCACATATAGTTTCATTTTGGACCAAGGTTCTGGACACACTAGTCAAGCTTCGTAAAATTTGGACTATCGCAGATTTTTGTTAAATTTCAACAACTTCCAAACTATGAGCTGGCTTAAAAGTGGTCATAAAAATGGCGAATCATATTGAATTCTATATGGTAATTTAGCTTATTTGCCAGGCTATCTGGCACAGATAGTATCATTTTGGACCAAGGTTCTGGACACTCTCGTCAAGCTTCGTAAAATTTGGACAATCATAGATTTTTGCTAAATTTCAACAACTTCCAAACTATGAACTGGCTTAAAAGTGGTCATAAAAATGGTTAATTATATTGAATTTTATATGGTAATTTAGCTTATTTGCCAGGCTATCTGGCACATATAGTTTAATTTTGGACCAAGGGTCTAGACACTCAAGCCACACTTCGTAAAATTTGGACTAGCGCAGATTTTTGCTAAAATGCAACAACTCCTTAACTATGAACTGGCTTAAAAGTGGTCATAAAAATGGCTAGGCAATAGGCATATTTAAATTTATATGGCAATTTAGTATATTTACCAGGCTATCTGGCACATATAGTTCTATTTTGGACCAAGGGTCTGGGCACACCAGCCACTTTTTGTAAGATAAGGACTATCACAGATTTTTGCCAGATTTCAACAACTTCCTAACTATGAGCTGGCTTAAAAGTGGTCATAAAAATGGCCAGGCATATTGAATTCTATATGGTAACTTAGCTTATTTGCCAGGCTATCTGGCACAGATAGTTTCATTTTGGACCAAGGTTCTGGACACTCTAGTCAAGCTTCGTAAAATTTGGACAATCGTAGATTTTTGCTAAATTTCAACAACTTCCAAACTATGAACTGGCTATGGGTGTTCAGACCCTCGGTCCAAAATGAAACAATACCCTTTCCATGTCCTTTATTAAAAAAAAAATACTAAGTAATATATAGTAATAGTCTAGTGTATTAAAATAGATAGTACAACACCAAAGATCCTTGGTATTATTATATCGATGATTGAGGCAAAATAAATGGCCGCAATTTTGAAAAACGGGGTTAAACTGCACTTAACTTCCCAGGAGAGTATCAAAACCTGTCTTAATGAATTCCTGACCCATGAAAACATATATTTAGACCCAAAAATCATTGTTCTAGCCCAATTAGATCCAGAGATACCGGCGAAACGGTTAATTGGCGGCCATCTTGGAATTATCCATCATGGCCGCCAGTCGTTGAGGTTATATAATGACCAACAAGCAAAAATGTGTTCTCTGGAATATTAGCTTTCCGATGGTATGTGTCTTCAAAATTCCCAAGGGGGGGGAGGGGGGGTTATGGTGGCCCGTGGACTAATGTGTGCATACATGTGTGTGTGTACATGAGTGAAGTTGTGGTTAGCTACAATGAAGAAACAAAGACAATAGTTTAGATTCTAAGAAGAACTAACATACAAATATTCCATAAATATATGATACAACCATATGAATTAATAACCTCAAATTACTAGCTACATATTGAAATCTTTATCTTTATGATGAACCATATAACAAAGAATATTGATAAATATTTATACAAAAATAAATTAATAGAGTACTTACAATTACTTGTGTTTTGCCTTGGATAAATACATCTTGCTTTGTGGAAAGTTAGCTTCTGAATGAACAATATTATTGAAAGAGGAAATCTATTGAATTTAACCTGTGAATAACTGTGAAGGCGTTGAAGGAAGACAATAAAACTATGAAATGAACACAACACATGGGAGAAATGACATTTACTGAAACTGTGAAAATCTAACAAATTGTGAAGTTTTCATACAAGAGTCTTTTCATTAGAATTACAGAAAGCAATGTAGAAATAACTTTGATAATCAAAAAAGAGACATTTGAGAGAAACATAAAGTTTATACAATCACAATAATTATACATATGTACAATACCATATTCAACAGCGCCTCCTTGAGGACTTACAGTCCTCAAATTAATTACAATTACAATTTAGACTCTTCCAGTAAGCAAATTTTTGCAACTGGTCTTACATAAGTACCTTGACTTGTTTTAACTTTGACAGTACGGATTTTGCCATCTTTACTTGGCATGACCTCTTGAACTCTGCCAAGCAACCATTGACCTCTAGGACGATTACTGTCAACCACCAAGACCAAATCACCAATTACATGATTGCGCTGTTCCTTGGTCCACTTCTGTCTTACATTCAATGATGGCAAATATTCACGTAACCACCTGTGCCAAACATGATCAGATAACACTTGAGACTGTCTCCATCTCTTTCTGCTGTCTATTTTACTTGAATGAAACTGATCAGGTGGGACCACTGCAGAACATACACCATGCTGAAAATGATTGGGGGTGAGAGCAGACAAATCGTTGGGGTCTGAGCTGTTGTGAGTTAAAGGCCTATTGTTTACAACATTTTCAACCTCAGTTAAAGTAGTTCTTAAGACCGATTCAGTAACACAAGTTTCTTTGAGAACAGCTTTCAAAGCCCTTTTGACAGACTTCACCAATATCTCCCAAGCTCCACCGAAGTGTGGGGCGTTTGGTGGAATAAAATTCCACTTAATAGCTGAATCAGTGAGAAATGTATCAATTTTATCTTGTTTCAAGTCATTTAAACATTCTTGAAGCTCTCTGTCGGCTCCAACAAAGTTCGTACCATTGTCACTGAACAACTGTTGTGGTTTACCCCGTCTACTAATGAAACAGCGAAGTATCAACAGAAATCATCAGTCTCTAAAGAATCTGCCAATTCCAAATGCACAGCTCTGGTAACAAGACAAGAGAACAAACATCCCCACCTTTTGATGCGACTTCTACCCCTTTTAACCACCATAGGACCAAAATAATCCACACCAGTGAATTGAAAAGGCCTTGTGAAACCAGCAACGCGTTCACAAGGAAGGTCAGCCATAAATGGAATGGAGGGAAGCCTAGTTCGACGCCTGCAGTCAAAACAATCACTTATCACCTTCTTAGCCATTAGACGACATTTCACTGGCCAAAACTTTTCACGGACCATGGAGACAAGCTGTTCAGGACCACAGTGAGCAGATTTCCTATGCTCCGACTGCATAATAACTTTGGTAACATGATGATCATATGGAAGGAGGATCTGTTGTTGAGCTGCTATGCCTTCTGGTACATTCTTCAAGCGTCCTCCCACCCTCATAAGCTGGAGATCAACATCGAAGAAAGGATCAAGACATTTGATGTGACTGTCAGGACAAACAACCAAACCAGAACTCAAATTAGCAAAGTCACGAGAAAATCCATCAATCTGAGCCTTCCTCACAAGACACCTTTCAGCAAATTCAAGCTCACCAAGCGACAACCTCTCCTCCTTTACAGGAGACAACTTGAAACGAGAAATGTGCGAAAGAAAGTTGTTCACTGCACGGATCACCCAAGCTGCATGTCTCTTCAACTTTGTCAGGGATGAATATCGTTCAGGCTGGATAAGATTGATGACTTCCAACTTCGACATGCTGTCACACTGAGTTCCAAGAGTCACATTCACCATTGCAGGTTTCTTCAAATTTTCATCATCTTCAGCCACAGGTCCGACCTTGAGGATTTCTGGCCAATTTCTGTCATCCATCTTCAAAAACTCTGGTCCTTGAAACCACATCGAACCATTGGTAATCTCTTGAGCTGGCAAACCGCAAGTGGCTGCATCTGCTGGATTCTTCTGCCCAGGAACAAACTTCCATTGCTTCTTATCTTGGATGGAAAAGGACTTTGAGACATCAACCTTCACACCAAATGACTCTGTCTGCCAAAACCTCTCAACCTGGGAAACAAGACCATCAAGACCAACATTGGCAGACGACAGAAAATTTACATGAGCTTTTTGAACTTTACTTCCCACAGAGTCTTGAACACCCATAACACACCAACCTAAATGTATTTGGATCGCAACAGGTTCATTAGAACAGCCTTCTCTGGTTTCAAGTTGTAAATGCGCTTTAGGAACATTGGCACCAATAAGCAATTTTACCTCATGTGACCCAACATCAGAGAGATTCAAACCTTCCAAATGCTTCAACCCTCGAAGTTTCTCAGACATCTTGAAAGACGGACAATTGAAGACACCTGGCCTGGTCCATGCCCTCGACACACACAACGGACTGGAATCTGGATCTCTCCCTGCCTTGACAAAGAAACTGACACACATGGAACGAAAATTAAACGATGGCCCCATAGTTTCAACCACAAGATCTTGTTGTTGCCCCTTAAGACCCAAGTCGTGAGCCAATTCAGAGTTGATCAATGTGATATCACTAGCCGAATCTAACAATGCATAAGTATTCACAACTCTGCCATTTTGACCTTGTACAGTTACAGGCAACACTTGAAAATACACCGTTTGGGCAACATTTGAACAAGCTTCACGAACATTTTCCTGGACTTGTGTGTTAACATGAGCTTCAACTTTACTGGGAGCATTACGATGCAAAGTAGAATGATGCTTTTTACTGAAACTTCTGCATGAAATTTTAGAGGTACAGTCTGCTACTCTATGTCTAGGATACATGCAATTCAAACATAGCTGATTTGACATTACAAGAGCATACCTTTCTTCAGGCGACTTACTCTAATAGTCTCTGCATTTCGCCATATGATGTGAACCTGAACAAAGACAGCACGTGACAGTCTTTTCCTTCGAAATGTCTTAGTCAGCAGCCGAAGTTGAGTTCACTGTAGAATAATGAACTGGAGTATTGCGATGTTGATTTCTTGAGTTCTGGTGTTGACTTGAATCATGAGTCTTCTGGGTACGAGAAGGGAGTGCATAAGGACAGAACTCAGACTCAACATTGTCCTTCAGCCATTTCAGCAGATCCATCAGAGTGGGTTCCCGAAGGCGGCAAACATTCCGATGAAGTCATTCCACTTGCTTCGCTTGTCATTTGGAATACGCCTAGAAGCTCGCTCAAGAACATCACTGCTATTCAACTCTCCTGTGTAATGCATTTGCTGTAGAGTTGCAATACAATCACGGACGGCGATGTAGAATGCACGAAGAGCTGATGCATCACCATTGGGAATAATTCCACCTAATATCACAGAGTTAATATACGCCCGAGCCACAGCAACTTTATGGCCGAAAGCAAATTTAAGTTCTTGAAGACATTGGGCATAATTACGACCACTAAATCCCAAACCTTGGATCAACTTCTTAGCTTCACCTGTGACATGTGATTGGAGAATTTCGATCCTCCTGGCATCATTCAAGCCACATCGGGTATGGACATGAATATAGAATTGCTCCACGAATCTAGGCCACATAATTGGAGATCCATCAAAACGAGGAAGTTCCACTTTCGGCAGATCCCGGTCCAGTTCAAGCCTTGCAACTGTAAGAGAGAGGTCATTCGGAGAACTAGGAGAGGACAGGGTAGTTGTCTCTATTCCGGGCACCAAATCATCGTAGGACGAGTGTTAATTCAGAAGCAGACATGACACGAGTTATGTTCTTAGCTGTGAACTACACTGCTATGGGGTTTTTATTTATATCCCGCAATGATTTAATCAGTGGCTTTTATTCAATTTTAGTTTGATAACTTCAAATTCTCCCAAGTTTGGAGCAGCAATTTGTTGTGACGTCACCAGCTGCCCATTGTGATGTCATGACATAAACAATCACTGCCCATTGTTTGAATAATAACGTCAGATAATTTATTTTATTGAGTTCACAAGGATGAACTCAATGGTGTGAACTCAATGGTTTTTTCATGGTGTTCACTCACAATTGCGGGATATCACACAGAACCCATAATATTTTTGATTATTCTGTGAGAGATCTCAACTGTGATCACAATTCCATATTGTTCAAAATAAATATGACACGAGAACCCTCAAAAGAGGTGAAAATAAAATATAGAAAAACAAAGTCCATCGACTTTGCAGCATTTTCCGATGAGCTGAAAAGAGCCTTTGATCTTATCGAAGAAAAACCGCCTTCCGAAAAGAACCTTAACTCTTTAACAGAAGCATATAATCTTATATGTAAAGGTTTGTTGGACAAACATGCCCCCCAACTTATAGGACGTATATGAAAGAGGGCACCTAACCCCTCGACAAATGAAGATATAAAACAATACAAAACACAGAAACGTCAGGCTGAGAGATGTTGGAGGAAAAGCCGGTTAGACATTGACTATCAACTGTACAAACAAAAAAGAACCTCCTAAATCAACGTCTTCAAAATTTAAAATCAGCGCATCTTAAAGACAAAATATCAACAAACAGAGGTAATTCCAAGGCCCTTTTTAAAATTGTGAATTCATGCCTCAACCGAAAGCAAGAGTCTCCACTTCCTCACCATGAACATGAAGAGACCCTGGCGAATGAGTTCATCACTTTTTTCGATAAGAAAATTAAGGACATCAGAGGAAAACTTGCAGCATCTTCTGTGCCTACCCGACCAGTCTCTTCCGGAAAAAAAACATACAGAGGACCAAAACTGACAAACTTTATTCAATTAACTGAAAATGAAGTCAAAAAATTAATACAGAACATGGCCGTGAAACACTGTGCGCTGGACCCCATCCACACATGGATAATCATCAGATGCATTGATGCCTTTGTGCCTATTCTAACAAGAATAGTTAACATGTCAATGTCTGTTGGCAAAGTCCCAATGACACAAAACATGCAATCGTTAAACCTCTACTGAAGAAAGCTGATGCTGAACTTTCTCCAAAAAACTTTAGACCTGTTTCGAATCTGTCATTCCTAGGTAAACTGATCGAAAGTGCTGTGATCCAACAATTAAACAACCACCTTAATAATAACAGCCTGGATGATGATCGACAATCACCCTACAAGACTAGTCACAGTAGCCTACTGAAACACTTTTAACTAAAGTCCACAATGACATCACTAAAGCCATGAGTAAGGGCAAGATAGTCATGCTCGTCATGCTTGACCTTTCTGCAGCCTTTGACACTATCGATCATGAGACTCTCATTAGGAGACTCGAGACTATATACGGGATTGAAGGGTCTAGTCTTAATTGGTTTAGATCCTATCTCACGAACAGAACTCAATCCGTAACAATTGGCAACTGCGAATCTGATCGCGTTTCTCTTGATTATGGTGTGCCACAAGGCTCAAAGCTTGGTCCAGTTTTATTTAACTCGTACATAGCGCCACTCAGCGAAATTGCTTGAAAACACAATTTGACAGATGAAAAATACGCGGATGATGAACAGCTGATCCTCTCCTTCAAACCAAACAACCCAGACAATCAAACAAATGCAATTAATCAAATGGAGAAGTGTATCAAAGAAATAGACATATTCCTTAAACAAAACAAACTGTGTAATAATTGTGAGAAAACAGAATTTTTATTAATAGGTAATCGAGTACATCTAAACAAAATTACAGACTTAAAGCTTGAAATAGGAATGACTAAAATCACACCAGTGTCTAATGTAAGAAATCTTGGCGTAAATTTTGACAAACACATGAGCATGGACAAACAGGTGAACAAAATGTGTAGAAATGCTTACTATAATATTAAAAACATGTCCAAACTTAAAAAAATGCCTAAATACAGATGACAGGAAAACACTTGTGAATGCTCTCGTTACCCCACACTTGGACTATGGTAACAGTCTCCTTTTTGGGATATCAAAAAAATTGGAAAAGAAACTCCAAATTACACAAAATTCTGTAGTGAGACTCATCAAAGATATTGGCAAATATGAAAGTATTTCATCACACCGGAAAGAACTACACTGGCTGCCGATCTCACCTCGCATACATTATAAAATCTTATCATTGACTTGGAAAACTCTAAATAACCAATCTCCCAAATATTTAGCCGATCTTATTAAGCTTCGGTCTGACACCCGAAATGTAAGGAATCGTCTACAACTTGAAATTCCAAATAGTTGCAACCAAAACAATGTCTCTGACAGATCATTCTCACGGAGTGCCCCAAAATTATGGAATGCTCTTCCAAACGATGTGAAGTGCCAGGAATCACTTGTAAGTTTTAAAAGGAAATTAAAGACTCACTTATTTAAAATTTCTTATAACTGATACTCATAAAGCGCTGGAGAGCAGTGTAAGCTGGATCTAGCGCTATATAAATAAACTATTATTATTATTATTATTATTATAGAAGACAAAATACAATGAAACTGTGTGACGTCATCAGAGCCATTTTGTGAATTACATGAAGGCATCTTATTGGCATATTTCCATCAATTAAAAAACATATTGAAAGTAAAAATTGTTGAATGAGATGCAGAATTTTATTATTCTTGCGGTATTTGTTGCACAACTAAATTGCAATAGAGTGGGTCGGGGCAAGAAGCCCGGGTTAGGTGAGAGCCCCCCCCAGGGTATATCTAAACTAACATTTTTGATGCTTTTTCTTATTGATAGGATTGGAGCTAGAGGCTTTTTAGGTGACGTCAACAATTTTCAGGGCAAACAGCACCAAACCATAAAAGTAATTAAAGAAACAAAAAAAGGTGCATGATTTTTGTAACTCTGATTAATTCTTTGAAAGTGGTTGTAAGAAATAAAGTAAAAGTAATTAAAGTAAAATAACTTGGGACATTTTTAAAAGTATAATGGATTTCTGCATTGCTTCACTTTATGACCATAACCAAATATGATTTTGATCATATTTTTTGCTTTTAAGCTCAAAATATAGAGGTCAAATTAAAACATGTGAGTTTGGGGCGAGAGGCCCCACAATGGTATGGGGCATGAGGCCCCCCTTCACTGAAGCCTCGAAGCTGCTTCAGGAACAATTTCATAATGTGTACTTTACCTTAAATCTTGATAAAATAGCTAATTGTAATCGAAAAAATTTTGCCGAAATCAAAAGAGGGCAAAAAATATTAAAAAATAAATGTATGATCAGAAAAATTCTGAAATTCAGAAAAAGTGAATAGAATGCCTTAGAAATGATAGAAGTACCCCAAGAAATAACTTTCAAGCTGAATGGGCTCGCAAAGAAAATTGCCATAGGATTATAATAGGGGGGCTTCTTGCCCGATGGGTGGGGTAAAAAGGCCATTTTATATTTTTTACAAAAAGGGCCTTAACTTATTTATTAAAATTGGTAGACATTTGTTTCACTAGTTATAAGTAGAGTCAAGTGATCTCTTCCTGACAGCATAAGCATTCAAATAATCGACCATAAAAAGTAGGTCAAATCGCACCTCGAAGTTAAGGGGGGCTGCATGCCCCGCGCTACTCTACCTGGAAAGGTAATACAATTGAAATAAAAGTGGACGGAATTACCATAATAATTTCAAAGCTGGCATGACTGAGTGATTGTAAATCCGTCCACTCACTTCAAAGGAGGTTTAAAAGTACATTTATGACTTTTAATAGCCATAAATGGCATGACAATGATTGGAAAAGTGAGTTTGGGCAATTAAACCACATGATTGGGTTAACAGAGGTTTTCAATTGTAATTTAGGCAGTCAATTGGAATTTTTGATAATCAACTTAACCTCTCTTGTTCAATTCTTCTATTATAAGTGTAATCAGTACCCCACTATTCTAAAATTGACAGAAAATGCTTTGTGAAAGTTATTAGACAGCAAAACTTAAAAAAATCACAAGATATGATAGGTGAGTGCTGCACAATGCCCTGTGGACGGATTTACCTTCCTTGCTGGACGGATTTAGCAGCAGGGTGGACGGATTTAGGTGCTCTAACCTTAATTTTTTGTTGCCATACCGCAGAACGGGGTGACTTTGAACAGTTTTCACCTCAATTCCCTTATCTTTAAAAATGTATAAGATCTATGTGGTATTTCAGGAGATGAAATGTTGGCCACTGGCATGCAGTTAACCTGTGCATTGGCATTTTGAGATGAACATCATGTATATGCCTGTGTCAGTGGATAAATGGGCGTTCAAACTCACCCCGAGATCCGGGGTGACAATGAAGAGAGTGAGTTTCAATGAAAGAAAACAATCAATTCTCAGAAAGCAAATGTTTATCTGTATTTATGAATTTTGCAGGGCTTGATTGCCTTTCCCTGAAATTTTGTCACTGGTTTTTTTATGTTTTGTGACTTTTTTTATTCTTGATCTACTTCCGTGCCTTTGGAGCTAAATGATTGCCTAATATAGTGAAACATGCATTCAGACATTGAATTATATGCATTGTATTATGAAATATGATATATCTGTGAATATAGCTTACGGGAAAATGTGATGGTCTCCACGCTCACCATCACAATGTGATGTTCAAAGTCACCCCGAAGTTTGTTACAATTCAAAATCATCCACTTATATTATTTGTTGTTGGTCTTTCTGCATAGCCTCCAACAAGTTTCTGGTGGATTTTGGAAGTATTTGAGTGACATTGTTATATGGCAGGCATTTATTACGCAAGGTTCCTTCAGTACTGTTGTGGGCACAGAAGTTCACAGGCTATGGTATCTTGCAAAAAGAAGTATGTTTATTAATCAAAATCACAAAAAAAATTCCAGTCACAATGACTTTGTGTAGAAAGAAACTAGGCTTTAGTAGAAAATAACCAAAAGTCAAATACTTCTAGTATCTCATTTAGCTTTGCATTCATAGAGAATCAATCTTTTTCAGAAAAGTGTTCAAAGTCACCCCGGCTGTTCAAAGTCACCCCGTTCTATGGTAGTTTCAGCAAAAAATACTTGAATATTTGACTTTTTTGGCTGCTGATGACAGTATGGAACCTGTCCCCACAATATCGCTATTTTTTATTTTTGTATCTATGCAAATAATCCTGGAAAGACAGTTTTAGCCAAAAGTGGACGAATTTACCCTCCTTGACTCTAAATTGTTTGCAAACAATTCCAAAGTCTAAGATTGGCCCTGCAACTCTGAAGTTTTTCGAGATGTGCCTTACTTTGGTCAATGGTCATTCATGGTTACACTTAAAATTGTGAATTTTCATATCCTGGAATTTTACTTTTTTGTAGGTAGGATTATAAATTTGGGAAAATTTGACAATTTAGACATATTATTTCTGCGGTTTCGCGGGACAAAATGAAATTTTAAGTTTTCTGAAATCCTACCAGCTTCAAAGTCATCATAAATATGGCTTCCTTATACTCAAATTGAAGCTAATTTTCTCCTGAGAACAATGGTATTAATATTATCATTGTGTGTCAAATAATGAGCGAGGTCATTCCAAAGAAATCTTCTGGATATGATAATTTCCCTAGCAAACTCCTAGCAAACTCCTGAAACTGATAAGTCATGAAATTTCACCTTCAATGACATCACATCTAAATCTTCCTTTAGTAAGTCATATTTACTGCTGGACTAAAATATGCCAAAGTTTCTCCAATATTCAAGGCAGATGATGCTTCAGATATTAAGAATTGTAGACCAGTAAGCATATTGCCGTGTATGTCAAAAATATTTGAAAAAGTCGTAAATGAACAAATTTGATGGTATTTCTATGAATCTCTAGCAGAAAATCTACCAGCCTTCCGAAAAAAAATACAATAAAGTCTATAGATGTTAATCAAAGCAGTTGAAGATTGGGAATCTGCTCTTGACGAAAGTAAGTATGTAGCGGCTATTTTAATTGATTTGAGTAAAGACTTCGAACTGTTGATCTGACTGCGAATTTAGGATTTCAGCTGATTTCCACCAAAACAAATTAGACAAATTCTAAATTTATGGAAATTGGAAATCGGAAAGATGGTATCAGCAGAAGTATGATGGTAAAACCAGTAAAATAATACTTTTTGATATGGAAAAAAGAAGCCTCGCCTTCAAATGAACCCTAGAATTACAAATCATGACAAACTAAATGTGAAATTAATGAGAGTTTCATGGAAATTTGGTCTCCCAGTGACACCAATTTGGCATTGACTGGGAGACCAAGTCTGTCCACTGGGAGACCATTTGGTCTCCCAGTTACTATGTTAAAAAATGCACTGGAGCCAACACTTTTTTTCTTCATTTATGATATTTTTTAATTCACTTGTGTATAATATGATTTATTTATAATTGTGCAGATGACCCAACTAGATCATATTGTGCTCGAAGTTCAATTGAACTCACTACAAAACTTGAAAGTTGTGCAGGCATAGCAGGCCTGACAGATTGGTCTGTTGAAAATGGAATGAAAGCTAATCCTGATTTAGATATAACTATGATACAATCAAATATAGAATTGCTAATTGATCCATTTACTTAGATCTGATTTTACATCACGAATCATGATAACACAATCATGTACAGTGAAAATTTCAGTTGTATGCAGACTTTGAAAGTTTTTGAAAGTTTGAAAGTTTTATTAGGGTTTTGTATTAATATGAACCTACAGTACAAATTTCTAAAAGTGGCTTGTCATATAAAATCTAGCCTTAGCTATCTATCCATAGCCATTCCAAGCTAAACTAAGCTACGCTTATCCATAGCTAGCCATAGCTATCCAGAATTACTATTGTTTAAACAAGGGGTAAAGAGATTCGAGTGTATACAAAAGAATAGAAATGAATAGTTATGGATGGATATGGATAAGACTAGTAATGAATAGCTTCAGACAGCTAAGTTGAGCCACATTAAAAAATTTGTACTGTATATATTTCTCTTCTTCCACATTAATCAGACGTGCAATTAATGACCCAAGGTGTCTGTGCAACCAATTGACCATATTCTCTTGTTTCTTTCAGGTTATTGTATAAGTTGATTAGAAGCTGTAACAAAGAGGAAGAGAATGAACATTTTCTGACCGTGCTGCAATTTTTAATGGCCTCAGTTTCATCTTTCCTGGATAAACATGGAAAGTCGGTTGGAGATACCTTAAATAATATCATTTTTGCTATCCCTAGTGCAATTTTGCAAATGCAAGCTTCTCCCATCAGGAATTTCATTGTGGAATTTTGTCTTAAACTGATTAAGACTAATCCAGCCTTCTTGGACAGTAGGGATTACAAAGGAAGAATTCCAGTTGCCAATCTGATGAAAAAAATACTCTTTGAACAGTTGTGGCAAAAAGTATCAGAAACTGACATTCTATGGAATCTCATATATGAGCTGGTAACTGACAAAAATGTTAACATCAAGGACGATGACGAAGTGACTCCTTACGCTTGGATTCTCCTGTGGCATGAATCTGTGAAAAGCGTTTCAAAATTGGATGCACTGGAAAAGCAGAAATTATTCGAGAAAATTGAGGATATGAAAAAACATTGCCAGGAAAAAAGAGCAAGTGAAAGAGATGCAAGTCAGGGCCTGAGTACTATTCGGTAAGTACATTCAACAATGTATTTTTAATGTGTAGATCTCTTCAATGTTTTACCTGCAGTTCTGAAGACCACATACAATTTCATGAAAATGAACATGAGTGTATCAGACTGTATCTAGCTAACTGTTTTTCTGCTTTCATGGCTATGTGTCTGAGTTTGGTCTTATCAATAACAATTACACCACCTATTTTAACCCACTTAATGGCAGAGATGCCTACTTTCCTCACTAACACAGGTGACAACTTACCCCAATTAAATGTACGGAAAGTGTGGGAACTGATGCTTTTTTTTAATTATGGAAACAAATCAGTGACCTATTAGTGCACAAATTGTGACGTCACAAGACTTCATTGTGAAATTATTAAGAGAGATTATGTAACAATTGGGATATCAAAAAGGCAAATGGCTATTTGGATCTGGCGATTATTTAGTATAATGGTTACAGAGTATTTATATCATTTACACACATTTTTTTCTGCTTCAATTGAACTGGTCCCTTGGACCTGTGTCTGATTTCTGGTCCAGGCAGCACTCTAAAGTGGGAAAGTAAAGCTTTTTAATGAAAAAGTACAAATTCAGTGCTTGGTTACATGTTTATTTGTTCAAAGGTTTACTTTTTAGGTAAATGTCATGACTTTACTCTAGCAGCTTTACCTGACAGCAAACATTGACTTTAACAAAAGTATGATGTGTACTAAAGGAAACTACTACATTAAATTTAAACTCATGAGTTAAAATTTTACTCCTTAAGTTGTCAGGTTTATCCGTCTGACCGCTTTGCTGTTTCAGAGTAAATGTGCACATTTGAAGTAGAAACATCTATTAAGGAATTTAACAGCATTTACCCCTGCTCTCAGTCAGGGTTTATAATTTTTCAAAGTAAATGTTTTGAGACATCTGGCATTTGGTAAGGAAACATTCACTTCTGAAAAGCAAGATGTTTTTTGTGTGTCAAGCTCATTGCCATGAGAGAGTTAATTATGACCGCGGCCAGCCGCTGGCGCGGTCATTTTGCTTTTACCCCCGTATTGTACCATTTAACTCACATTTTTGGGGATGGATATAACTAGTTACACTCAATGTACAATCATGAGAGTTGCTATATAAACATAACTTTACATTCTACAATCAACAACTGACGACCAGTATGATCCAAGGGGTCTTTCATACCTTTCTGAAATTCATGATTTTTCAGTGAAACACCCCACCTTATTGTTATTTTGGCTGTGTGAATGTTTTTTTCGTGATTTTTGGCACTGTGCCAGATTAGACCTGCTTGGACCACTTGACTGCTGGGGGATGTCTCAAAAGCAGCCAAACTCTTACTGATCGCATTTAGGCTGATCTCTGTTTTTACGCGGTCACATGGCGGGATTTCATTTATCGGAGGGTGTCGGAGGATTTATGTGGCGGAGTCGTAGACAAAGGTAATCAATGATGGCAGTCAATGATGGTAGACAAAGGTAATCAATGATGGCAGTCAATGATGGCAGTCAATGATGGCAGTCAATGATGGCAGTCAATGATGGCAGTCAATGATGGCAATCAATGATGGCAAGCAATGATGGCAATCAATGATGGCAATCAATGATGATGATAGATAGATAGATAGATAGATAGATAGATAGATAGATAGATAAGGTATCTACTAAGGATAAGGGGGCGACTGTAATGGTATTGCTTCGCGGGCTTGTTGCTCACATTTATTTAGTTATGTACATGTCCGCTAGACGGCGATTGTATCAACGTTGCGCATACGCGCTGGTTAATAAACACGTTCTATTCCCATCAATGGTGTCTGATGGTTTCATATCTTTACATGGTGGCAGCGGTTAACTTTTTAGGATGTCTAGATCTTAAAACTACCCAATCGGGATTGGATTAGTTCGCCAAGATTGTGGTGCTTCGTCTGGAAGAGTTCTGGATGTACCGGCGAAGTTGTTACGCCCGAAAAACGACCTCAAAGTTGACGCTCGGGAATCGCACATGTTGTCATGTTGACTGTGCGCATTGGATACATCGTTCCGGTCGGATTTAAAGTACTTTATTGACTTTGAAAGTTGTTCAAGTTGACTGAAACAGTTCGCCTGTGATGTTCTGCTTTATCTGGATGAGTTCTGGATGTGCTGGTGAAGTTTTCATGTCCGTCGGACGATGTCGAATTTGCCTGTCAGGCTGTCTGGAAAACCTGTCTGGAGTGAGCAGTGCGCGATTTTTGGCGCGAAAAAGCACGTGGTTGCATTGAACTGTGTTGAAAAACTGGATTAAGGTGCCGTACGGAGTTTGACAGTTTATCAAAGTTACTGGACAGTTCGCCCTTGATATTGTGCTTTATTTGGAATTGTTCTTGATCACAATGGCGAAAATACCACGTCCTGCGGACTTTGACTTTTCAAGACCACATGCTTGGCCCCAATGGAGGGACCGTTATACTAGGTACACGATTGCTTCCAAAATGAACAAAGAAGGGGGAGATATTCGAGTGAATGATATTGTGTACTGTATGGGCTCAGATGCAGAGACAGTGTATAAGTCTTTCAAACTGACAGAAGAGCAAGAGAAAGACTATGACCATGTATTGGGAAAATTTAATGACTATTTTGTTCCACAAGTAAATGTGCACCATGAGAGGGCTGTCTTTAACAAGAGGGAGCAAAGTTCGGGTGAATCAGTGGAAGTCTTCATTCGTTCCCTTTATGAACTATCACAAACTTGTGATTGTGGTGAAGGCAGGGACGAATGGATCCTTGATCGTCTTGTTGTTGGTCTGTCAGACACTGACGTTTCTCAAGAACTTCAATTGAAGAAAGATTTGACATTAGCAGATGCCATTACTACGGCTCGTCAAGCCGAGCACGTGAAAGCTCAAGTGACTTCTCAGCATCCCGGTGGGAGTTCGGTTGAAGAAGTGAAGAAAGGCAAACGCTCCAGTGGTTCCACTCGTTCGTTTCGTGGAAGAAGTCGGGATGGTGCTAATTTTCATGCTCGATCGAAACCTGTTCAGGATGACCAGTCTGGTGTGAAAACGTGCAAGTTCTGCAAGGGAGAGCATGTACTTGACAGGAAAATGTGTCCTGCCAGGAATGCCAAATGTCACAATTGCAACAAGAAAGGACACTATGCTTCGTGTTGTCCGTCACGTGGTGGAAGTGGTCGTCAAAAAGTTCACGAAGTGACCGTGCCGGATGATGACTTTTTCCTTGGATCTGTGTCTTCTGACTCTGTTGACAAACCTTGGGAGGTGAAGTTAAAAGTTGAGGGTAAACTTATGCACTTTAAGTTGGATTCTGGTGCTGATGTGACTGTAATGGCTGAATCATCTTACAAATTGTTAAAACAAAGACCCAAGCTTACCCCTACTTCTGTGACGTTAGTTAGCGTCGGATCTAACTTGAAATGTGCTGGAACTTTCATGACTAAAATTGAATCCAAAGGAACTTTGTACAATTTGAAAGTCTATGTTGTGCCGAATGCTAGGTGCAATCTCCTCAGCAGGAATGCTTCCCGAGCCATGGGATTCCTGCGGGTTGTGCTAAATGAAGCGACCAAGGATCATCATCAAGTTTATGGTGACATTGGGTTGATGAAGTGCAAGTCTGTCAGGATCAGGCTGAAACCGGACGCTGTTCCGTACAACTTAAATGTAGCTCGACGAGTGCCATTGCCATTGCTTGAAAAAGTGAAGGAAGAATTGCTGCGCATGGAGGACGCAGGTGTGATCACTTCTGTCACGGAACCGACAGAATGGTGTTCACCAATGGTGCCAGTACTGAAGAAGTCGGGAAAAGTTCGGATCTGCGTGGATCTGAAAAAGCTGAACCAGAGTGTGTTGAGAGAGAAATATGTTCTGCCCACTCTTGACGAAATTCTGCCCAAATTGGCTGGTTCTACAGTGTTCTCTTCACTTGATGCTGCAAGTGGCTTTTGGGCAATTCCTCTGTCAGAGGACTGTTGTAAGCTGACAACCTTTATCACACCCTATGGGAGGTATTGCTTCAGGAGGTTGCCCTTTGGAATTTCGTCCGCTCCGGAGATCTTCCAACGTTTGATGCACGAAGTGCTGAGAGACATTGACGGTGTAACTGTCCATATGGATGACATAATTGTGACTGGGTCGTCCATGAAGGAACATGATGAGCGCATGAGCAGGACTTTGGAGAGGATTGAGAAATCTGGTCTCAAATTAAACCGAGACAAATGTGTTCTCAGACAGACAAGTCTTCAGTTCCTTGGACATCATATTGATTCACAAGGTGTGCGACCTTCTTCGGAGAAGATTAAGGCTATTGTGAAGTTGCCTCCTCCAACAAATGTGACTGAGCTTCGAAGATGCCTTGGTATGGTGAATTACCTGGGCAGGTATGTTAGCAGCCTGGCTAGCATTTCAAAGCCATTAAATGATCTTTTGCGGAAAGATTGTGCTTGGACATGGGGTCCTCGGCAGGAAAAGGCACTTGAAGAGATCAAGACTGTGATCACTTCTGCGCCTACATTGGCTTACTTTGACACTTCGAAACCTGTGACTGTCAGTGCTGATAGTAGTAGTTATGGACTTGGAGCTGTGTTACTCCAGAAGCACGGTGACAAGGAGTTGCCGATTGCCTTCGCTTCAAGAACTCTCACTGACAGTGAACGCCGCTATGCCCAAATCGAAAAGGAATGCTTGGCATCAGTGTATGCTTGCGAAAAGTTCGCACAATATCTCGTTGGTCTGGAATCGTTCGTCTTATAGACAGACCACAAACCACTTGTGCCCTTGATGAACTCTAAGGACTTGGACAAAGTGCCTGTTAGGTGTCAGCGCTTGTTAATGCGAATGATGCGCTTCTCACCAACTGTTGTCTACGTGCCTGGGAAGGAACTAACAGTTGCTGATACTCTGTCCAGAGCTCCATTGAATGGTAATTGTTCATCATCAGATGTCGATTTTGCTGTTGAAGTCGAACGTTATGTGAACAGTGTGGAAATGAAATCTTTTTCTCCTACTTCGCTTGCTGAGATTCGTGAAGCCACTGCGAGTGATCTGCAACTCAAGGCAGTTGTGCAGTATACGTTAGGTGGATGGCCTAAATATGGTCAGGACGTGCCATCCTCTTTGGAGAAATTTCAATCCTTGCAGAGCCATTTGTCTGTGTCCGATGGACTGTTGTTGTACGACGACAGAATCTATGTACCTGATGTGTTGCAGAAGTCGGTTCTCGACAGGATTCATGATGGACACCAGGGCATCAACAAGTGTCGCGAAAGGGCGAGGAGTTCTTTGTTTTGGATTGGCATATCTGATGCCATCAAAGAAAAAGTTGACTCGTGTGAATTTTGTCAACGACATCGCAAGTCCCAACCTCATGAGCCCTTGAAACCAACTCCACTGCCTGGAAGGCCCTGGGAGAAAGTGGCGATGGATTTGTATGAATACGGTGGTGCTATGTACTTGATTATTGTGGACTACTACAGTAGGTTCATAGAAACTATGCGACTTACGAAGACCACCAGCCTTGCCACTATTAGCCGTGTGAAGGATGTGTTCGCAAGGTGGGGCATTCCGTCACAGTGATTTCGGACAATGGTCCTCAGTTTTCCTCACAGGAGTTTGGAAAATTTGCGTCATCCTATGGATTTGAACACGTGACTTCAAGTCCGCACTTTGCTCAAAGCAACGGAGCTGTTGAGCGTGCTGTGCAGACTGCTAAGTCCATCATCAGACAAGAAGACCCTCATCTCGGTCTGATGGTCTACAGGTCGACTCCCTGTACGTCGACAGGTTTCAGCCCCTCTGAACTTATAATGGGCCGAAAGATTCGAACAACTCTGCCTGTGTTAGATAGGCATCTAGAGCCAAAGTGGCCGGACTCATCTAAATTGCAGCAGAATGACAGTAGTGCCAAGACTGTCTACAAGCACTACTACGACAAGCGTCATGGAGTGAAAGCTCTACGACCTCTGCCGGACGGCGCCAGTGTTCTCGTCAAGACTGACGGTGAAAAAGAGTGGACTCCCCGAGGAGTGGCCGTTCCGCACCCAGAAACCCCCAGATCACATGTTGTGATTGACCCTAAGGGAAGTCAGCGTTCGATCCGGCGAAATCGAAAGCACATTCGTCCGAAGAATGAAGATCTGAGTGACAGTGCCCCATCGACCCCAGTGTCCCCTAAAACTCAGATGACTCCCAGTGTGAAAACGGAACAGTCCGTTCCCCCTAATCCCACTCGACCCCCTCAAATGACTCGATCGGGAAGAATCATCAAGCCAGTGTGTCGAACTGACTTATGAGCGGTGATGTGTTATTTGTGAAAATGAAATTTGAATTTGCCGAATGGACTTGATATTTGAACATGGACTTGTGGTGTTGAATTTGGACTTTATTGATTTTGCCAGATTGGCCTTACTGTACTGTGTTGCAGTTCGTACATAACTTGCATTTGGACTACCCTCTTTATTTGAGTCTTGTGCTATTTGTAAATAACTGTTATTGTGGAGATTAATTGTCTTAAGGAGAGAGATGTAATGGTATTGCTTCGCGGGCTTGTTGCTCACATTTATTTAGTTATGTACATGTCCGCTAGACGGCGATTGTATCAACGTAGCGCATGCGCGCTGGTTAATAAACACGTTCTTTTCCCATCAATGGCGTCTGATGGTTTCATATCTTTACAGCGACCATTTAATATCTCCTAAGAATAAGGGGGCAACCATTTAATATCTACTAAGGTGCCAAGATAACAAAAGTACATGCATGAATGAACCAAGGGGGCAACCATTTAATATCTACTAAGCAATGATGATAGATATACATAGATAGATAGATAGATAGATAGATAGATAGATAGGATAAGGGGGCGACCATTTAATATATACTAAAGAGAGGGCGACCATTATTACTAAGAATAAGGGGGCAACCATTTAATATCTACTAATTAAAACCTGCTGCGGACATGGGGACATACCCCCGCGGACATGGGGACATGCCCCCGCGGACATGGGGATGAATGTTTTTTTCGTGATTTTTGGCACTGTGCCAGATTAGACCTGCTTGGACCACTTGACTGCTGGGGGATGTCTCAAAAGCAGCCAAACTCTTATTGATCGCCTTTAGGCTGATCTCTGTTTTGACGCGGTCACATGGCGGGATTTCATGTGTCGGAGGGTGTCGGAGGATTTATGTGGCGGAGTCGTAGACAAAGGTAATCAATGATGGCAGTCAATGATGGTAGACAAAGGTAATCAATGATGGCAGTCAATGATGGCAGTCAATGATGGCAGTCAATGATGGCAGTCAATGATGGCAGTCAATGATGGCAATCAATGATGGCAATCAATGATGGCAATCAATGATGATGATAGATAGATAGATAGATAGATAGATAAGGTATCTACTAAGGATAAGGGGGCGACCATTTAATATCTCCTAAGAATAGGGGGCAACCATTTAATATCTACTAAGGTGCTAAGATAACAAAAGTACATGCATGAATGAACCAAGGGGGCAACCATTTAATATCTACTAAGCAATGATGATAGATATACATAGATAGGTAGATAGATAGATAGATAGATAGATAGATAGATAGATAGGATAAGGGGGCGACCATTTAATTTATACTAAAGAGAGGGCGACCTTTATTACTAAGAATAAGGGGGCAACCATTTAATATCTACTAAACCTCCTGCGGACATGGGGACATACCCCCGCGGACATGGGGACATGACCCCGCGGACATGGGGACATACCCCCGCGGACATGGGGACATGCCCCCGCGGACATGGGGACATGCCCCCACGGACATGGGGACATGCCCCCGGGGACATGGGGACATGCCCTCGGGGACATGGGGACATGCCCCCGGGGACATGGGGACATGCCCCTGGGAACATGCCCCTGCGGACATGGGGACTTGCCCCCGTGGACACGGGGACATGCCCCCGCGGACACAGGGCCATGCCCCCGCGGACACATAACTGCACTGCATCACTGCCTTGCATTACAACACTGCAGTCTGCATTGCAGCTCTGTGTTACTGCACTGCATCACAGAACCTCATTACTGCAATGCATTACAGCACTGCAGTACAACACTTCATTACTGCACTGTATTTCAACAGTGCTTTTTTGCACTGCATAACTGCACTGCATTACGGACCACATCACAGCACTGCTTACAACACTGCATAACTGCACTGCATAACTGCACTGCATTACTGCATGTTTTTTATCACTGTATTACAGCACTGCATTACAGCACTGCATCACACTGCATTATTGTACTGCATTACATCACTGCCTCACTGCATTACTTTACAACAGAATTACAATAATGAATCATTGCGCTGCATTACAGCGATGTGTTATTGGACTGCTTTCTGTATTCTGCATAAAAGCACTGCACTACAACACTGCATTACAGCACTGTATTACAGCACTATATTACAGCACTGCATTACAGCACTACATTACATTACAGGTCAGGCGGCAGGTCGGTTGGCTTACTTTTCATGACAGTTTACTGACATGGGTGAGTCTATACCAAAGGGTGTTCATATATATAAATCAAAAGGTGTATATATACTGTACCAATGGTTTTACACACCCATGGGTCCACACACACCCATGGGCGTACACTCACCCATGGGAGTACACACACCCATGGGTGTACACACACCCATGGGCGTACACACACCCATGGGCATACACTGACCGATGGGCATACACACACAGATGGGCATACACATGGGCGTACACACAGATGAGTGTAGAGGTGGGCATACCCACAAAGCTAGGCGTACAGGTGGGCCTGCACTGACAGATGTGTGTGTACACACAGGTGGCCCTACAGACACATATGGGCATCCACACACACATGGGCATCCACACTGGGATGGGCATGCAGATGGCCATGCACATACAAATGGGCATGCACACACAGATGGGCGTGCACGCACAGATGGGCTTACACACACTGACGGGCGTGCTGATATGGGCGTATACATGCAGATGGCTGTACATATGGGCATGCGCACACAGATGGCCATATCAATGGGCGTGCACACGAAAATGGCTGTGCACACACAAATTGGCATACACACACAGATGGTCGTACTCCCAGCTAGGTGTAAAGGGGGGCGTGCACACTAAGAAGGTATGCACTCACAGATGAGGGTTCCAACACAGATGGGCATACACTCGAGAGATGGGCATAGGCCTACAGGTGGGCGTACAATAGATGGGTGTACAGGTGGGCGTGCCCACACAGATAGGCATTCAGGTGGACATGCCCACGCAAATGGGTGCGTACACAGATGGGTGTGTACACAAATTGGCGTGCACACACAGATGGGCATGCCAGACGAGCTACAGATCGGCGTACACTTGACGATGGCCATACACAGGCATGCACAATGGATGTACACATATACGCCCCTCGAATAAACTCCCCGTCAAATAGAGGCCCCACTGCGCCATGGACAACGAATATATATCTATTTATTATTATTGTTATACGACTGAGCTTTTTTAAGCCAGGTCCAAACAAGCTGCACTCAAAACTCAAATTGTTATTCATCTTTTATGGATCGACACAGTCACACTTGATTGCACTTGATCAGCAAAAGGCGTCCAGCAGTGCCCGCGGTCATATTATCATCGCTTGCGATTCTAGTATTTACTTGGCATGTAAAACATTATTCTGTCACGAGTAAAACATTTATTCTCTTCTGTACAACAATTTTTCATTCAGTAAATGAGCACTTTGCTGCGTGATTGTTCTAGAATCAACTCGATGATGGTGTAAACATTTACTCTTCATGTGAAATGTTTTCCATCGGGAAACTACATGTAAAACATCTCGTATCACATGTTTAACCTACTGTATATTGTGTGAAATTCTGTTCATTTTCAAAAGTAAAAGAGGAGATTCAATATAAATATAAAAAACCATTAAGACATGTCGGCATAATGATACATAGAATAACTGGTGATAAGTAAATATTCCTATCATCGCTTCTGAGGGCATAGGCGTTTACTGAAAATGGCATTTGCTCTGCTGTTCCCATCATGCAAAAGGTAACCAGAAGTGAGTAAACATTTACTGAAGCTGGTTATACAGAATGTAACTACATTTGGTAAACATTTACCCTAATGTCTCAAGTCAACATTTATTAGACTAATTTACGTATATTATGGTAGTTTATTGCATTTACAAAGTATAGGTTATAAGCTGTCGGTTGGAAACCCAAAAATATAACTCTGTTATATTTTTCTGAAGTTTTTCCAATCATTCAAAAAGTGTTAAGACATCCTCCCCACGCAAGCCCTGCTAAAATGGACAGGGCTTTCTGCTATTTCCAACCTCTTCTGTGATTGGCTGCTTATTTAGGTCATAAGCATTTTGCAGGCAGATTTAGTCCGATTATGGACACTTAGAGGATTACTGGCAACTAAAAAAACAGTGTAAAACAAGCAAACTTTCAAACAGTTTCATTTCAGAACTGTGAAAATATATAATTCAATGGAATTTTCGGGACTGTGACAGCACCTTTCAACAATACACAATTTCTCCATTTGTAACAGTGTGAAACAGAAGCAACACTTTCAAACTGTGATGTAGCAGTCCCTGATTGGCTGAGCCAAAACTGGGTCAGTTAATTAAGTATTCATGAATTAGCAAAGGTTATGGGCCATTTTGTCATGGTATGACTTGGGATGATGTGTTAAGAGAGAGAGAGAGAGAGATGTTTTTTATTTTTGACCAATCAAGTTTTACAGACAGATATTTAATTTTACATTGTATAATAGTAAGATTGTGGTCAAGGAGGCAGCAACTAAGTCACTTACGTAACGCTGTCCGTACTGCCCCCTTTTGGTAATTCATTATATCTAATATCATCATGCAAGCATGTTTGAAACTGGTCACTTCATCATCTCTGGATATTACTTACATGTTTATTTAAGGATAGTAGATAGAGTAGGAGTTTGAATTAAAAAATAATAATAATAAAAAGTAAGTAAATAAATAAATGAATAAGATGTAGAAATTTGGAAGTATGAATGAATGAACGATGGGTAGATGGAATGATATGAAAATTTGAAAATTTGAATAGATGGAATATCTTTCAATCTCAATAAGAGATGGTACAAGTAAACGACAATAAATGAAAGTAATATTAAAACATAGATGCAATATCAACAGAATGCCTAATTGTTACAAACATAACAATTAGTAATAAAGCAATTATTTTCATACAAGCTGATAAGATGCCTTTTGACGTAGAAGGAAAAACCAAATTCACTATGAGTATTAACTTTTTCAATGATGTTGATTTCATTCTGATTAAGGAGAAGGGGGAGCTGATATCTAACATTAAATTCAGCGTATTTGTGGAAGACTCTGGGAATTATATATCTGGAATTACGAGTAAGATGAGAATGAGTCGGTTGATTTAGATATGCATTGTGAAGGAAGTAGTATGGTAAGTCATTTTTGAATATCGATAAAAGAATTTGTAGAGCTTTCTTGTGACAACATCACAAATTCTTTTATCGATATTCAAAAAATGCCTTACCATCCTACTTCCTTAACAATGCATATCTAAATCAACCGACTCATTCTCATCTTACTCGTTGAATAACATCAAAAAGCACAACTAAATTGTATAGGTGTTATGTTTAGAAAATGTCATTGTTGTATATGCAATAGTGGGCAAGTTTTGTCCCAGTTACGAAAAAAAATCATTTTTAATATTTTTACCAATATTACGAAAAGTATAGAATATCTATCAGTCAGACCAAGAACAGGCACAGCCATGACCATATGAGCCATATATGTAGCAAACTTTAGGGCGTCTGTATTCAGCGGAACGGAACGGAATTGACGGAATGGAATATCTGTATTCCGCGGAACTGTAAAATGCGGAATTGTGAAGTGCGGAACTGTAAAAAACGGAACTGTAAAATGCGGAACTGTATTCCGCGGAACTGTAAAACACGGAATTCTATTGACACCTTGGTGTGTAGGATATCAATTGATCCAGAGTGAGTGTCATCTAATGACTGTTAAACATTAACGGCACTTCTAAATTGAACTTTTAATGACTTCTTATTGAATCAATTGGTATTGAAGTGCCAGCACTTGTCTAATTGGCATTGAAGTGGCAGGATATATATATAAATCATTTATTCATACACAAATATTACAATTTGGTATACCGGTACAAAAATAAAATTAAGTAGATAAAAACTTAGCTGTGTACAACCACAAATAAAAACAAATCAGTTAGTACACAAAAAGTTAAAAACGGTATAAAGTTCATCATTGCTAAAACCAGGTACTGTTAGACCTTTCAATTCTAAAATCTGACTAGCTAATTGTGTATCACATTCATTAAACTTGGAGTAGAACATTCTCTTTATATCATTAGTATTAAGCAATATCACAGACTCAGCATCACAATTTAAATTTCTTGAAACTGTCATAATATTGCCTCCTATTACATAATCTGGTGATGAACATTCTTTAAGTGCAATTAATTTTAGTTTTAGATTTAGGACTTGCTTTGAAGAACTCAGCTACCCTTCTTGGGACGTCATTAATTAATATCCTTATTTGAATCAAGTAATTGTTAACTCAATGGCAGAATTGCTTAGTCCTTTATGGTACAGAAAGGGCCTACTAGCCCAGGTGGATTGGATTTTGTTTTCGTAATAATCCTGAAGTATAATGACAAGTAACCTGTCAAATGATAACTGCTAACGAATTTGTTATTTTCAAAAATACTTCATGTTTTTCTAAGATTAACAAGTCAAGCATTTTGACTTCCACAGTCAAAGAAGAAAATTTGATGTTCCCCCAAGATAGCAGGAAATCTCAAGCTAATGCCAATTTGTGTCTCCAATTCATTGCGTTATTGGATAGCTATTACAATGATTTGCGTAGAAATGGACTTCAGAGCATGGCAGGTAGCACTTTGAAGTTATTGAGAGATATATACAAGTATCTTTGCCATCTGTTTAGACTTAAAATGGGCCATTTTCTCACCCTTTATTGCCTTAAAATCCTTAATTTTGGAGATATTTGGACCAGAAAAAGACTCCCAGTATCACAATTAGGTGAGAAAACTGCTATCACTGCCCTCCTTGTCTCAGATCGAGATCTTGGTCAGATCTCCAGGTGAGATCCACAGTGAGGCTTTGATTCACATTGAGGCAGCTAGCGGGAATTTTAAAAAACCCTCTAAAAGAGGTCAGGGGGTAGCGAGACGTACATGGGGCATCAAAGGACTTCACAAGTGATTACAAGAAACATTAACTAAATGGGGTCTGAGCCAGTTTTGCCCAGGCTTAATATGCCTGAAAAATAATGGAGGTGTGAAAAACATTTAGATTTTGTGATAAATTCAATGACTCCACTCCTTCCCTTGTACCTGCCATGTTCAGAGGCACTGGGATCAAGTAATTTAGCTGTACGTGACGTATATGGTAGAAAGCTACTCATGTGTGACTAATTTTCATTGAGTAACATGTGTGAAGAATCTGTGATGTGATATCCTCTTTATATTTTAAAAATCCAACCTCCAAATTACTAGATTGCTAGAGCGGTACAATCTATTTCCCATAAACAAGGAAGCAAATGACAATGTGACAGCAGTCACAAAGATATGCTGAAAATGGGTGTCTGCCAATAAATAAATAGCAACACATCAACAGACGAAGAGCAGACATTAAAGTAATAGAGTACCATAATCTACATATCTAGTCTGAGTAAAAAAAAAATCCAACCTCAGACAAACTGAAACTGAGAAAATGTGTGTATCACTAATCTCTTTCGTAATCCCATGAATCAAGTACACATGTCATTCTGATTGGTCACCAAATCTTCGTTCTATGAACAGTTTTTGACTTTGAACTGCATTGGCAATCCCAGACCGCATTTTGTGAATGTTTAAAGAATGAGCTCTGTATTTATTATCCTTCCAAAAAGTATGTAGAATTTTAAAAATCTGGCAAAATTGGTATGTGACCTCACACAGATGGGGCATCGTGATTGGCTGAGGTGTGGAGTATGATGTGGTGTTGGCACATGATGTAGTGTACAGAATTGCCATATATGGCATATGACATAGTATGAGAGTGCCATGAAGCATAACTGAGTGAAAGAAGAAGATTACAAGCTGTGTGAATCAATAGACAACTGTCAATCATAAGCTGCCTGATCTGAATGTTGTTTAATGTTTGCTGTCAGTGGCACAGCTAGGGTGTCTCATGAAGGGGATACACATTTGCACATTTTTTATGGATGGATTAACTCTTCTGGGGAAGGGTGGGAGGATCAACTCTGTGATCGATCACTATATCGAAATCATGAGCAATCTTTTTTGTGTGCCCTTGGTTCAACATTGAGGGGCATGCCTCCCCCCTCAGGCCAAAGATTAACATGCCTCCTCCCATGTCATTTCTAGATGTGCCACTGCGGGCCACAACTGAATGTGTTTCATTTTTACACACATGAGTGTGTAGTCATATGCTGGTATACTACCTCACAGATTTGATATGACATACTATGCAGAGTGAGCAATGATTGGCTAAACAACCTGTGACCTCACATGGAACGCCTGATTTCCAATGCTAACCTATGGGAACTGCCATATGATGTCACACTTCCACCTTAAAAGAAAAAAATCACTTTCTACGTACTTTTTGGAAGGATAATAAGGTACAGGAAATACAATTTTAACGTTGTTATTCAATAATTTGTATCATGTATGCACTTATCTATCTATCTATCTATCTATCTATCTATCTATCTATCTGTCTTCTTTTCTTTGTTTCTTTATTTATCTATTTCTCTCTTTCTCAATTGATCTATCCTAATCTTCTATCTTGCTATCTGTCTGTGAATCAAAAAGATTTTATCAGAAGCCCATCTGACAAGATGTGATGTGAGATGTTCAAATATGGACAGCATGGGTGCCAGTCAAGCTTTTAATCCAAATTACATGTCAACCAATCAAAGTTTTAGTATTGCAGAAGACTTCATGGTTGATAGCCAGACACAAAATGACTTTATTTTACAGTTAGGCCTATAGTTTTCTTTGTCACTTGGTTTCTCGGTTTTATTGAGCTTGGCATGTTGATATCTGTGTACACTGTATAGCAGTTTAGGCCGATAATCAGAATGGACAGTGTTTCTGCCTCGCTCCATGTGGGCTTTCATACGTCACATTATGTATTTCTTAATCTGCAATGACTCATTTATTTTTCCATTTCTGGACTCAGTTCCCCTATAGGTGGTATAGTTTCTGAAGTGATTTGCCTCTTGCCAGGGCTAAAATTTCGAGATTTATATTGATAGTTTTAACCCAATATTGGAAATTAAAATTTGCTGGAGCAGCTCTGAATGAAAACTAACAAGTCTACTTCAACGCAAATTCCTGTAATTGCTTAAATATGATTGAAGTAATCAACATCAATTGGAAAGCAATCAGAACTCAAAAGTTTTGACATATCGAAACTTCAATTTAAGGCCTTCAAGTGACAATGATCGACTACAAACAGCTTTTATGGTTGCAATGTTAAAGTAGACCTGTAAGCAAATTGAATTTGAAATTTCAACTGAACAAGACCAAACCTTAATATACAGAGCACTGAGTCATCCGACGCCAAAATTATAACAACATTTTCACTTCAGGTTTATATATGGCATGGATCGGAGGTATCATCTACCAGAGGAGTAAGCACATACACTTCAAAGGTACAATGTGCGTGACATTGGTAGGCCTACCTTAATTAATCTGTTATATTACCCCATGCCCACTTGAAACTCAGTCCTGACGACCATGGATTTACTTCAAGTGAGGGCGATTCTGAAGAGCAAAAGTCACAGAGACTTATAAATTTACAATTCCAATCAGTTTTATAAGATAACAGCATCTATAATATCCAATGGACTACTCACACACATAAAACGTAAAAACAGGACTATATTCTTTCCTGGTCACTCATTTGCTTAGAATGATGAAATTGAGAGATTTAACATCAAAGTAATATAAGTGCCATTTCAAAGAAATGATCGAAATTTTCTTTATAATAGATTTGGGAAATGCAAGGTTGACAACAAAGAGAACCAAAAAAGTGAAATGTATATTTAGCTGGATTTCATTTAAAATTTAAGATATTTACGACAAAAATTTGGACAGTCTGAATTATATTCCAATTTAAGATATTAAAGCCAAGTAAAGGAAATTCAGTAATTGATCATTATCTACTTTTTGTAAGATTAATAGCTGATTTATTTAGAAAATATGGACACTTGAAGTTAGGATGAATAGAAAGTCCACAAAGCAATTGCTAATTGTAATTAACTATGGCACATCCCTATTGATACAAGGGACATTACCCCGCAGAATTAATGGCAATTAAGGCTTCCAAGTGGGTACCTTGCAATCCAATGCCAATAATAGAGCTATAGGCATCCAGGGGAGGGCAGCTCAACATACTTAATGGGTAAATATCCAAATTTCGAAGATTCCGCATTTTGCAGATTCCGTTCCGCATTTTACAGATTCCGTTCCGCCTATTACAGAGTCCGCTTTTTACAATTCCGTTCCGCATTTTACATATTCCGTTCCGTTCCGTCAAATACAGACGCCCGCAAACTTTATCCATGTACATGCAATAGTGAGCGAGTCTCAGGCCAGAAACAAAAAATATGTTTTTATTATTTATTGAATATTTTAAAAAGTATATAATATTTTCGATCAGACCTTTCAAAAGGCACAACTAGACCATACTGGCCAGATGTGTACCAAACTTGAGCCATGTACATGCAATAGTGACTGAGTCTTAGCCCGAAAACAAAAAAAAATTATATTTTTTTATATTTTCTCATTTGTTTGAAAAGTATAGAATATCTATCAATGAGACCACCAAAAGGCACGACTAGATCATACAGGCCACATCTGTACCAAATTTCATGCATGCTCATGCAATAGTGACTGAGTTCTGGCCCAGAAACGAATAAAAATGATTGTTTATTTAATTTTAATTATTACAAAAAGTATTGAATATCTATCTGTCAGACCATCAAAAGGCACAGCTGGGCCATACAGGCTATATGTGTAACAAATTTCATCCATGTACGTTCAATAGAGGCCGAGCACTGAAAATGATCTATCCGCCCGTCTGCCTGCCTGCCCGCCTGGCGGATGGAAAACATTTTACCGAAGTGAATACAATACCTTCTTCGAACTTCATTCGCTGAAAGTAAAAAAACAAGGAGTTATGGTGAAATTAAGTTTTGCATATAAATAGGCAAAGTCATCGAAAAAGATATATCCTTTTCCACATGGAAAATATAGTTTGGCCGGTGTGGTATTTATAAATTGATAGCAGATCCAATAGCCCAGACAGACAGACAGACAGACAGACATATTTCATTTATTTCATCATCTAATCGTTACATGTATACATATTTAATGATGATGGGATGAAATGGGGAAACAAATAAATATAGATGAAAGAGGAGACCCACCAAAGACAAAAAAGATCATCGCTGCCGGTGGGCCACCTGAATAATGAGAGATGATGAAAGTCCCCGCAAGCATTCATGAAACAAAGATTGAAGATGAAGTGAACGAGTAATGGATGACAGTACTAAGTATTCTTAATTAGTAGGATGTTTTAAGAAACCAATTTTAGAATACGAGGTATATGAATTTAGCTATTTGAGCAGATATAGCAGTTTCTGCTTTGACAATCAGCAGGATAAGATTCAATAAAATGATTTTTTACATACCTGGCAAAACCATCGATGCTATGAGTGTAGATCTTGCTCCTGACGATCGATGGACAGTTATTAAATGCTATTGGAACTCTGTACCTAATACTATTCCTTGAAAAGGAGTATCTTAATTTTGGAATTTGAAAGTTATTATTATTTCGTGTGAAGAAGCTATGATGATCTGTAAATTTTATGAAGACTGATCTGAAGTAAGTCGGCAAGTCATTATTTTCTAGTTTATGACAAAACTTAAGATCATGGAATGCACACATATCAGATGTCCTGATTAGTTTTAATTTCTTGAAAATAGGATTTGTGTGTGCATTATATTGTGCATTTACAATGATACGTACAGCCCTCTTTTGCAACCTAAAGAGTCTATTGACCTGTGAGCCCCAGAGTAAGATTCCATAATTGAGATGTGGTATTATGAGTGATTTATAAATAGTTTCTAAAATAAAGCGAGGAATGAAATGTTTCAATTTAGTCATAATAGCAATGATCCTTGATATTTTGAAAGAAATATGACTTACGTGTTCTTTCCAGTTTAAGTTACTGTCTATCACTATACCAAGGAAATTAAATTTATCAACCCATTGAATCCTTGTGTTATCTATTGTCAAATTAGGTAAATCTATTCTACCTGTCCTAATACCTGTGGTGAAGAGCATAGCTTTAGTTTTTTCGGCATTGAGTGATAATTTGTTTAGCTTTAACCAATCTAAAATCTTATTTAGCTCCAAATTAATTTCATTACTGTTATCGGCTGAGGTAAATGTATTTAGAGTTGTGGAGAGAGTCGTGTCATCAGCATAAATGATTGGATAAAATTTTGAGCTTGCAGATGTTATATCATTCACGTAAACTAAAAATAGTAAGGGGCCCAAAATAGAACCTTGTGGGACACCTGTTGATAACGGAAGATAAGTTGAGTGATTATCAGAAAAATACACACATTGTGTTCTGTTTTTCAAGTAACTTTTAAACAATGACAAGGCAGATTCATGTATTCCATAGTGCTCTAATTTACGTATTAAGATATTATGATCAAGAGTGTCAAAGGCTTTGGAAAGGTCAAGATAAATATTTATTGGAATATTGTTATTTTCTAAATTTATTACCAACCGATCGACCATTTCTAGTGTTGCGAGTTCAGTAGAATGTTTTTTTCTGAAACCATATTGACTATCATAATACAGCTGATTAATACTAAAGTACTTATCGATTTGGTCATGCATCAATTTTTCTATTACTTTGGAGAGAGATGGGAGTAGAGAAATGGGTCTATAATTTTGAATGTTATCATTTTCACCTTTTTTGAATATTGGAGTTACTTTGGCTATTTTCATTTTAACAGGAAATATACCTGTATGAAAACATTGGTTTATTATCAATGTGAGTGGTTCAACTATGATGGGTGAAATAAGTTTTAGTAATTTATTAGAGAGGCCATCAATGTCTCTCGATGTCTTAGATTTCATACTTCTTATTGCTTTTGATACTGATTCAGTTGAAACTGGAGTAAATTTAAAAGAGCAATTAAGTGAAGAAGTTAAGTACTCAGTAAAAGTTCTATTTTCTGGGGGATTTATCTCGGAGGCCAAGTTCCATCCAACATTAGCAAAGAATTCATTAAACTTATTTGCTATTTCATTTGGGTCAGAGGTATAGTTGTTATTTATGAGGAATGTCTTTGCAGAATTGTCATTCTTGTTTTTATTTAAAATATCTTTTATTGTGCTCCAAGTCCCTTTAATATCTTTTTTGAATTTTTCAAAACAATTATTGTAATAATTTTTCTTGGCCATCCGAATACTACGCTTTAAGATGCAGTTATAGGTTTTCAGGTTAGTTTTCAAGGTATGATATTCTGGACTATTGACTGGAGTACTGCGCACTCGTTTATAAAGTTTGTCTCGAAACCGGATAGATAGAATAAGACCTTTAGAGACCCATTTGCATTTTTTGTGTTTAAATTTATCAAACTTTACTTTTTTAGGGGTCATATATTTAGTGAGGCAACTGGTTATGTTTTCATGCAGTCTATTATAATTGATGTTAGGATCTGTTTCTAAGTCATCATGGAATTTGTCAAGGGCACACAGGCCTCTTAGCTCTTGTTGGAGTCCCTCAACTGCATCAGGGCCATTCGGATATACAGTAATAAATTTTGAGTCATCAGAAGAATGATGCAGATGGTCAAAGGTTGCAAAACAGGGCTGATGATCAGAAATGTTTTGTAAAAGCACACCTGCTATAGATGGCGACCAGAATTTTGAAATTCTAACAAAAATATTATCAATCAGTGTCGCCGAGGTTTCAGTAATTCGAGTTGAACAGGTAATCTTGGGAATGTACCCATTTGACATCAATGTCTCTAGAAATTCATTCACAACATTTTTATCATTTACTTTAAAAAGGTCTATATTGAAGTCTCCGGTGATGACTATCTCTTTGTTATTGTTTCTAAAACTATTAAATATTCTTGACAAGTCTTCTATGAAAGTGTTATAATTGTCAATGTTTTCTCTTGGTGGCCGATAGATATTGGCTATGATAGTCTTACGCATTGACTGATCATCACTGGAGACCTCAATAAAGATGCCATCCCAAACATTAGCATTATCATTAATGTCAAGAACCTTATAAGAGAAACAAGATTTTAAATAAATTGCGACCCCTCCATGCATACTTGCCGACCTACTTCTAGATATTAGGTAGTATCCATCGATCCTCAGGAGGGAAAGATCAGCATCAGTGGAGAGCCAGGTTTCTTGGAGACAAACAGCGGAAAACTGAAATTCAGATTTAAAGCTTTCTAAGTAAATTGATAATTCATGTATTTTCGCGTTTAGGGATTGACAATTCAAGCTTAATAGACTAAATACATTCTGTTTATTCTTAAGTAAATCAATAGCTTCACAAGTTTCATAGTATTCGGACTGCTGCAAAAGTGATGGTATGTCAAAATCTTGATCAGTAATATCATTGTCACTATCAATTAAGTCTATTAGTGACGTTTGAGGGAGACACATATTTGAATCAATCTAGTCAGCAAGTATACATTACGCAAGGCTAGCCAGTAATAGATGAAGTGGGGATGGACGCATGGAACTGAGCGGTGATGATGCTTGCAGGAATTTCCGAGAGATGAGAAGGATGTCTGTGAATATGAATAAAAGATGATTAATACATATCTACAGATCATTGACAAGATTATGCAATAGGCGTAAACCGACATAGTATTCATGTCAATAAAGAATAGTAAAATGAGAGATCATTAAGTAAAGGCTATGCAAAATTAGATTGTGAAATGTACATAAGTGTCATTAACATTTATCAATTGCTAAAGTAATTGCTTCAGATTTTTAATCTGATTGTTTGAGAATTGTTGATAATAAATTGGTGGTTTGAGAAAACTTTTACATAATAGCTGTGAGTGGATAACTTCCAGCTGAGTAAAATTGTTCTAAAGTTGAAATGAGGTGTCGTTATAAATGTAAAATATACATGATAATCATGAAAAATCAAGGAGGAAAAAAAAAATAATAATAAAACAGTGTGGAGAAGATGCATAAGACTTAAGAAGTACAAAATAATTCAATCTCTTTTAGCCATATATGGTAAATACATGTTTATATAATTGTACAATTTATAAGGTACTATTATGCTCGATCAGTGCATCAAATATAAATATATATATATGTATTATTATCATTGTTTGTATTGAGATAACTTGTTTACGACCACAAATAATTTCATATTGTATATATTGGTTTAAAAAACTGAAATCAACAGTCAAAACAAAAACTTGCTGGGACACACTAAACAAGCGAATTACTGAATACAATTTATATTGAAATGGTAAAAGGCAAAGTTCACAAGAGTTCAATTCATATGAATTAATAACATATATACCATTACAGAATGAAATTAACCAATTTAAAACATTCATCACATTTTGGTCTCCAAGCACACAAGTAAGTTCATTTACTAACCTCATAAACAGCAACAGTTGTGCATTGTGATACAGCTTCTCAGAACTTTCTAAGTCAATGAAATTTCACCATTTGACATATATAACAGGATTAAAGCATTACTCAAACCATCACAATTATCAAGAAACAAAGTTATACTGTGATACTTGAAGTCACAGCAGATACATTTTTAGCATGGGAGATAGAAGTCATGCATACCACAGTTTAAATTGATACAGTTAAACAGTTTAAAGAATAATATCAAAAACACAAAACAGCTGACTGATTACATTCTGCTGCTCTCAGCAGTTTTGGCATCAAGTTCATCGCGAATTTTCATAAGTATTTTGCCCATTAAATTATTGCCAGTCCAATTTGTTCGAATCAAATTAGTTGGATTAGACAGAGAAAGTCCAATACCCCACATTGGGTCCAGTGTAGCTTCTCCAATTTCCTTGTTTGCAGTTTGAAACAAAACATCACGAACTGACTGATTCTGTTCAAACTTTGCCCGTACAGCGGTTGTCATGACTTTTTCAGCATGCAGATTCCAGGTAGCAGAGTTGAAGCCCTCAATTTTCTTCCCGATCTGGTTGTACTCATTGGGGTCGTCAGCCTTCATTATACGCTCAGCTGTTTCAGTATCTTGGAAAAAGTGCGCCTTGTGAAATTGGTAATATTGTTCGGTGCAGGTATATTGGACATCATCAATTGAGAAAGGGGCCTTCATGTAGAAATTGCTGAACATGGCATTTCTTGAGAAAAATGCATGTAAAGGATTATAATACTGAAATTCGCTCTCAGTGTATTTAAACAGTCAATAAATTGCAGATAGATCAATAGGCCTAGGCCTATCATATTTACCAATTGACAATAAACACAAATAAGAAATCATCTTAGAACTATGATGATGTTCAGAATAAAAAGTAGGGGAGACTGGGGCTGGTTGTCACAGGGGCAAGTTGTCACACTTTTTATTGCACTGAACTATGGAGTCACACAGCTCAACCAATCATTGTTTACTACTTTTATAACTCACAGGAGTCTTTTTGAAAAATCTTGACCCCTGGAAGGGAGTCTGGTAGGCACACGGTCTGTTAAAAAATTCCTGTCACAAAAAGTAATTTTTTACCTTCAACTTGCATGCAATGCTAGTCTTTATCAAATAGTTGTTGAAAAAGGTACAGTTAATACACTCACCATGTAGACATTTTTTAAATCATGATAACAACAAAAAGTGAATATTTTGATAACAATGGCCTTGGTCACCCGTTTTTGGAATTTTCATCAATCGGGGCAGGTTGTCACAAAAAGGCGGGGCAGGTTGTCACACTTTTTGGAGCTGGTTGTTACCAATATAGGACCAGGCTTTTAAACCAAAAAACTAACACAAATGTAAATTTGTGCTTTATTCATGCGATTGATGATTGAAGATGTATGCAGATATTGCATTGTGTTTAAATAAATCGATTTCAAATTTATATACAAAATTTTCAAAAAAAATCATAAAAATCCTCCTCCAGATCAGAATGCTTTCCTGCTGATTGGTAAGCCTTCATTTGTAGCACCCTTGTATACAGTAGCGTGTTTGTTAAGGTCTTCACTGGGCAAGTAAAGGATTCCTCATATGTCCAAAATAACTTTTCTTGGTCAAGATCTGCCCTACAGAGTTCCAGTTCCTGCAACCAAGCTCTTAACCAAAAGTGTGACAACCTGCCCTGAGAGTGTGACAACCTGCCCCGAAAATGTGACAACGTGCCCCGAATTCTGAATTTTAAAAAAATGTCCAATATGACATCAAGATTTTGAATGATATAGGTATATATTCACCAGATAGGTTTAAGTCACTCCCCTTTTGCCATTCATATAGAATGGCAGTGCTACCGCATGCTTTATATAGAAATAGTAGCATGATTTTAAAAGTTGTACACACTGTGACAACCTGCCCCTGTGACAACCAGCCCCGGTCTCCCCTACTTAAGTTCTGCACAAAAGGATAAAACATAGCCTATTTTGGAACTATACCTGAGTACTGAGCGAATATGAGTGAGTCAAACCAGGATAGGCGAAGCAATCAAGGGCCCTTTGTTAGGGCCAGGCAGAAATGCAAACCATTGTGATCCGTCGGTACAAATATAATATTTGAAACCAATTTATTCTTATAATTTTCCAAAACAACTCAACTGATTTTGGCACCATTCGGATTGTCTTCTCAAGACAATTCTAATGGCTCCAAATACATTGGGATTTCTACTTTTTTCTTTCTTGGTCCATCGGCCCACAGCAGCATCGGCCCATCGAGAATTCTTACTGTATCCCAGTGGCCCAGTCCAGCCCTGTTTGGACCAAATTGTGAAATGGGCCTGAATTTCAGAATTTAAAACTGCAGTCACACCTGAGGGGACCTTGCCACTCTCTTGGAGCTCTAAACTTGCTTCAAAAACGTGCTCAGATCGCCAAAAATTGACTAAAGTTGAACATTATTGGCTTCAGCAGTTCTCAGTATGACCTCAGTGCTGTCCCACTACAGTCGTCTGGGCTTGTACTGCGTGTGTGATGTAGCTTCAACAAAGCTTGTAGGCCTACTATGTTGTCCATGCTGCTGCTGTGACTTTTGGGCTCTCTGCGCAGTGCCACTGAGCTGGCAGAAGGCTTGCACTGAGCTCTGGCCAGATCGCCAACCCACCACGCCTGTTTTTTGTACGCACAAAACAAGTGCAGAGGACTGGCGCTTTGGAGAGGTTTGCATCCTGGAGATGTTGCAGAAACTTGTTGAGGTCCTGGGAGAAGCCCCAAGCCCTTCAAAGGTTGCAGCAGCAACGTGGACATCGTGGTCCAAGCTCAGTATAATCTATTTGATGCACACTATAGAAGCAATGAAGCATGGAAGGGTAGCAGTGTGGTCGCAGTGTGAGCTCTGAGAACTAGTACGGCAGATTTTCAAAACAATTCTGCACTTTTTGATAAAGTTATGAAATTTGGCACAGTTGTTCCCAAGGTGTTGAAGTTTCATTTAAATGTTGGGGGCATTCTGGGGAATACTTTTGGTTGCCATGGCAACCATTTTTGCTTCCTGCTCCCTGGTAACCATACTTTTCAAACTAAATTGCACTTTGTATGTCCTGCAATGCTTATTGCTTTGTGCTACCTGATGCTTGAGGCTTATTTTTTTTATTTTTTGTATGTTTATCAGTTTTGCTGAGAAAATTATCAGTTTCCATGGCAACCTTACCACAGAAAATTGGCCAGGCAGAGGAAATAACTGAAATATGCCACTTTAATTGCTTATGATAGGATAATGTTTGTACTGATATGTCTCACGTTGATCTCGAATTTGAATAAACTGCTTCTTTCGAATTTATATAAATTTCCTTTGAAGCAGGTTGCCATAGATACCAAATTATAATGTCACCAAATCACCAAAAGTTTGAGGTGACAAGATCCTGCGTATGAGAAAGAATCAAAATGGTAGGGATTTTGCACCTTGAATTATTGAACTGCTCTCCCAGTGCTTAGTGAAAAAAAGTGTTTTCACCCTAAGGCATTATTATATAATGAGAAATTGTTGTCATGGATACTGGTCAAACATTTGAGTAGGATCATCACCATTCATAAATTAGAATACACAACATGTTGTATGTAATAACACATAAAAAAGTAAGATTCATTGGAAAATTTGCCAATTCATGGATTTTTTGCTTCATCTTTGAAGTATTAAATTCTGTTGCCATGGCAACAAGGAAACTGAGGGGTGGCCTTGTATCCCAGTTTTAAATGATTACTAAATTGGTCGGAGGTACTTCATTTTTTTAGACCTACCTTTAGCCAAAACATGTCACATATTTAAAGTTCAACACAAGAACCACAATTTTTCATCAAATTCAGGACTAAAATATACAGGACTAGAAAATGCCAAGCACTCTGATTTCTGTGGCAAATGTGATTTTTTTCGAAATGCTGCAACTGAATATTTGGGAATCTGGTAGTTGTATTGGGCACATAAGTTCAATGAGCATGCCAAAAGATGCGGAATTTAATGGCCTGCAATGTGATATGCATTACTGCTCTTGATGGCCGAGATAAATATATATAGCTCCCAGATTTGTATGTGGAAAATGTGTTTTTTTGCTAACTTCCCAAGGGAACTGGGTAGTTTTAAAAATTGGCCCTGTTGTAGCAGAATAGATAGCTCCCATATTTAAATGTGGAAAAATTTCTTGTTGTTCTTTTTTTTGGCCAAAATCCCGAAATAAATTTCTGGAACTGTGGAAATAATGAATTTCGATGAGTAAAAAGTTGCCCAGTGGTAAACCTCAGGAGAGTAGATGGGCTTAGGAGTAGAATTTAAGGTGTCATGGGTTGAGAGGAAAAAGCCTTATGAGTGAGATGATGCTTCTGCTATGGCTTTTATTATGATCAGATGCCTCTAAGATATTCTGAGGAAGATTTCAGACTTGCTATGCGGCAAAAATTAAATAACAAAGGAATTTAAGTCTTCAGCCATTTTCTGAGCTCCAAAACAAATTGTACATTGGAGGTACCTCAAATCGGACACCCGGAATAGGAAATACCAGCCCAAACAGTGGCGTATTTAGGGGGGGCAATGGGTCATGGCCCCCACCCTTAGGCCAAAAATTAACATGGAAGAGATAGGAAAAGCCCGCGGAGCGCCTCGCATTCACCTCATTTATTGGCCCCCCCCTCGGGCCATTCTAGATACGCCCCTGAGCCCAAATTGTCATTACAAGTAATATTCAATTGTGCCACATCAATTGATCAGAACTTCTGCTGAAATACACCCCGTAGCAGCCACTTTGCTAGTAAGATAAGGCTTTGACGCTTCTGGACACCTCTTCAATCTCAGCCATCCTTGAAAACAATCCTGTGTTTGTAGTTCCAAACGATTCAAGATTCCATGCATCATATTTTTTTGCTATTTTATGAACATATTAATTATGCCATTGGTATAATAGATTTTTTTTTTGAAAATATGCTTTTGCTTAATTTTTTTAAACAGTGTAGAGACTAGAGGCATCACTTCACAATTACAAATCTGTTATATTTGTTGAAATGACCATAACTATTGCCTTATTTTTGGCCACTTCTTGTGGTCTATAAATACTGAGTTCAGTGCAAAAACATATTTATTTTTCTGTATAAGATTCAGATGGCTGTTCAGTTTATGCATATCTATAACCAGGTCAAAGGACTCAGTTCCATAAAATCATTCAATTCTGACCACTCTGTGCACATCTACAGCCTAGTTTATCACATTGGGGTATGACCAGTGGACTGGGGTGTCAGGCACCCCATGGAGCAAATCTAATGATTTCACGTGAAAGCTTGAAGAAAATAATGCAAAAGGCCCCACAATTCATTTCAATTGGTGCGACTAAACTTGTTAAAATTTTGTTTTTTGCAAAGTCATGTCAGATTTTGTCACACACAATGGTATTCCATGCAGTGACACAATGCAACTATGGAAAAAGGTCCTCGAACAGCCTGTATGAATGCAACAGAGTGAAAAGGCTTAGCGTTTATTAAAAGAACCTAGCGAAACCTGTATTGCAAGCTTGGACAAACAGCAAGCAGTACCATGAATGCCCTCCTCATGCTTTTCCTATGGGGTAGATGTGTGGTTGTGAGAACAGCAAAAAGATTGCACAGACAATACTGATTTTTACCTCTGCAGCTGTTACACAGGTAGCGTAAGGTCTTTCTGATGGACCCTCCCTGTGCCTTTTCCATTCCGCAGTTATCGAATAGGCTGTTGAACGACTTCTTTCCGTAGTTGCATTTTTGCATTGGAATTGCATTGTGTGCGACAAACTCTGACCTGACTTCTCAAAAACTTAAATTTTTAGGAAGTTGAGTGGCACAAATGGAAGTCAATTTTATGGCCTTTTGCATTTTCTTCCAACTTTAACACGAAATCAATGATGGGGTGTGGAACATCTTGAATATGAGCAATATGGCCACTAGGATAGCTCAAATCACTAAATTGATGCCAAAAAGGAAAATATGGTCTTCCTATCGAGCAGTTCTATCTCGCCGTTTTTTTTGTAGGGGCCATGGTTCATGGTGCCCCGTGGCTCATGGTGCCCGCTCTCCCCTATGTGTATAATATTTTCTTATTATTATACTTTTGCAAAGAGCTCTTTCCTCATTTTGCATTTCCACCAAATTTCTTTGGATTTCTATTGTGTTCTAATTTTGAGTTCCTTCAGCCTGTCCAGTGGCGGCTCCAGGATTTATTTGTTGGGGGGGGGCTGAGAGGGGGCTTCCCCATTATTTGGTGGGGCTCCCAAAAACTAATCAAGACCTGTTGCCGGTGCGCATTTTTAAACAGCGCATTTTTAAGCTAGCGCATTTCAACAGACTCATGACCGACCACAAAAAAGTGCTTTTATGAAAGTTGGACTGGTTATCTTAGTTATAGCAGACCCTGAGTGTGAATACACATTATTATTTCTTGTCCAAAACAAATTCGAAATATGTCTGCATTTGGCACTCAAAACATTAATTTTCATGTGGTTTTTTTCTTTATGATTTAACTGGACAATGCTAAAACTTTGTGTGAAGAACTACTGTGTTTGGTTTGCTACTTGTTATGGAGAATTATAATTGATCATTTTCTGTCCCAATTTCCTGCAAGGACAACAATAATTATGATGAGACATATGATATTTGGCCACAAACTAGTTTACAGATTGCAATGAATTCTTCTTTTCATGGCTCAAGAATGACAGCCAGCTAAAGAAGATTTGTGATTTCTCGGCCTGTTTATTTCCTTTTTGCAATTGGTTTATTAAGCTGGTAGGGATCAGTACTTAAAAGTAGCACCGGGACCTTTACCAGAGGGAATTCAGTGGGTCCCAAATTATTATTCAAGTTGGTTTTTGTATGATATCTCAAAAACATCTAAACACATTTTAAAATCCTTCCCACATAATAAATAAGGTTCCATGAAGGCAATATCCTGTAAGTTTTGTCCAATTCTGATTGTGCAGTGAGGAGTTATGCCACAGAGCAGTAAATACACTGTTTTTCGATGTCCCAAATTATTACGCAAATGCAAGAAAAAGTGATCCAAAAGTACTAAAATGATCTTTTAATCCTCTAAACACTTACCTCTTAATGTTTGATGAAAAACAGAACCTTCATTTCAAAAATGCTTGCAAAACACACAAGATGTGACTGACAGAGTTGAAAATTAAATTCAACTGACTTTTTCAACTTATTCAACTGACTCTTGGGTCTACCTAGGCGTTCCGGGCCCCTCCTAGACCACTGATTAAGGGCGCATTTTGAAGAAAATATGGTGCGATGTGGGCCCGTGAATGCTGGAAAATGCTCGAGACCCCAGTAGACAACCCGGTCTGGGTCAACCACATCATGTCCACATGTTCGCTCTCGCGGAACATGCACGTGCCTTCCTTTATGATACCATAATTGATAGTCTTTATTTTTCTGTATAAGAACATCTTTTTTGGTTAAAAGTTGGGGGGGCAAGGGGGATCTTCAGACATTTTTGGGGGGCTTCAGCCCCCCCCCCTGGAGTCGCCACTGAATTGAATTGAATTGAATTGAATATGTGAGGAGTTTTATTGTCATATTATAGGGCAGTGAGGGTGGACCTGAGAGGAAACACCTTCTGCTGTGCCCTACTGCAGCAACAGCAAGAAAAATGTTGTGTTTTTCAATTTTAGTAAAAAATTAATTGCACGTCGATGGGTGGATACAGAAAAACACAGATAATGTCAAAAGTTGCATATTGATCCGGTTAACAACATTAAGTAGATGTAACATTGCTTACATAGGTTATTATGGGATGATGGTGTGACATTGAATGACAAAAAATGCACTTTTTCATCCATTTTTCCCATAAATTCCTATGTTTAAAGAAAACATTGTGCTATAAAATTGAAATAAAAATTATCAAATATAAAGAAGCTTCTTGGTTATAGAATACAGATTCAGAATATGTAAATTTTATATTTTTGTGGCTACCAATTGCTGAAATATGACAAGATACATTTTGAAGGGAATTCTGCAGTTTGACCAAAAGAAACACAAACCGGCTTTCCACCACAAGTGATTAAACCTATTGCTTTAAAAGTGGCTACATTTATGAAGAATACAAAAAATATTACATGGTAAGTCATTCAATATAGGGTATAATTGGACTCAGAAAAACTATACTGGACTCGGCGCAAGCGCCTCGTCCAATATAGCTTTTCTTCGTCCAATTATACTCTATATTGGACTCCTCACCATCTAATATTTATATATTATTGACCTAACCTAGTGATATTCAGCAGTCAGGTCCATAAAACCTAATGTTAACCTCAACTAAAGTCCTTATAGGTTATTTCATGGGTTTGACTGTGTTTCCCTGATATTTTCACCCGAGACCCTGTATTTCCCGAGACCCGCCTTTGGCCTACAGGAAATACAGGTACAATCCATGTCATAACCTATTTATTCCATGTCTAATTGCCTTAGATATCTTTTCTGACAAATGAAAAAATTCACAAGCAGAGCGATTGTCGGGAACAGTGCCGTATCGGGGTCAAAAACGATCGTCGGACCAAATCCTGTCACTTTTTTTAAGCTAGTATTGACCTACCTGTAGCTCTTTACCAATTTCAAATCGGAGCATTATTAACCGTGCCCTGACCCAAAACGTCTGGTGCTGTCTTTTCATTTTTTCAGCCTTTTTTTTTGTTGACAGTGCCATGTGTATTGTAACGTCGTGATGTCATGGTAACGTCATTGCTCAGGCCTGCTCTGATTGGTTGAATCACATATTTTCCCTGTCAAACTCATTAATTCTTGTATTTCTCTCTGCAGCTCATTAATTCTGTATTTTCCCTCGTATTTTCCCTCTGCTGTTCATATTAACCAGGGAAAAAGTGCTTTATCAGGGAAGAAATGTACTTGTATTTCCCTATGCAGCTCATGAATTCTGTATTTTCCCTTGTATTTTTCGCCTGCTGTTCATATTAACCAGGGAAAAAGTGCTGTATCAGGGAAAAAATGTACCTAGACATGGAATAAATAATTGTATATAGTTTCTCACAGATAGTAATACCCTATGCTTCAAACTTATGCACACAAACAGAGTAATTAGACCTCACACCATAACAAAATACCGATTTTATCAATTTGTACATTTATGCTGTAAATTTAAAACAAAAAAAACTGAAGTAGAGCTCTTTGGAGTTGTAAAGTCAGACAAACAGGAAATGACATTTCGTCTATCTCATGGAAGACTCAGTCATAGCAAATTTTGCAATTTTCAGCACTCCTGAAATTGTGAAAGCTAAACAAATCAGCAGATAACTTTTGTTCCCCCCCCCCCCACTGATTTCATTGAGAGTTATATCATTGTGTTTGGCTTGGTGCTGTGATCGTGCAGAAACGTAAATGATGTTTAAAAAATGTATAATTTATTTAATAAAGTAATTTTGACTGATTATTCCACGAAGCTGCAAGCCAGCTTCTTCATTATTTTAATTTCCATACTAGGTCAAAGTGGTTTGACTGAAGCCAACTCTGTGATTCTGCCACATATCTACTTCTGTAAATTCGTAGAGTCGGCTTCAGTCAAACCACTTTGACCTTTTTAGCTAGAACAACAAACAACCTTTTGGATGGAATAATTCAACGGAAGGCTCAGTAAAAGCAGGTTTGACTGTTTTTTACCTAATAAGTTCCCATTGTGCAACTCAAGATTCTGTTGTGGAAGACTCAGTCAAACCACTGAAACCTAGTTTTACAAAAGACTAACCTTTCTATTTTTTTAAAATGATGCATAAGCATAAAAGGTTAAATCAGTTTGTATGATGTACCAGCTTTGTATGCAGACATGACTGATTGTCCTCTTGCTTTGTATCATGGAAGACTAGGCCAAATCAATTGGTTTCTTGAGTTGTTTTACTGAAGACCAGGTCAAATCAATTGAGTTGAGTGAGATGGGCCATGAAAGATGTCAGTTTTCCATGGAAAAGTGCAGTAAAACAGTGTAAAAATGTCCCAAAATACCGAGAGTTTGAAGGAGTGGTGTGTGATGATAAATAGACCCTTTGGGCTTATATCTTGAGCCATTGGTGCTAGAGATCCTCTAGTTTATTTTTCCAAAATATTTCAAAATTCAGTCAAATTGATTTGACTCAGTCTTCCTTGAGATAGACGATTTTACAGTTGTTGTCCTTTCACTGATAGTTGTAATCACCTCATACATTTCCCAAATCCTGAAGTGATATTCAAACCGTTAATAATATTCAATAAATTGACAGTTTTATAATCTGTTCATCATCTACTTGCAGGGAAAGACAGATGGAGGCACTCCTGGAGAGATTAATCAATTTCAACAATCACATAAAGGAGCAACTGAAATGGGGTGGAAGAAGTATCAAGGAGATAGTTGCTGAATTGGAGGTGGATGTGGAGAGGGTGAAGGATCTGAAGAACAAAGGTTGTGGAGATTGCATCAAAGAGTTGATAAGGAGAGAGGACTTTGAAGAGTTTGTTGAAAGACACATGGAAATCAGGAATGACAGGATTAATAGGATAACAAAGGCCACATTTGAAGTCATGATTATTAAAGACAATGCTCAGGAGATTTATCACATTTTAATGAAGAAGACAAGTTATTTGGAAAGGTATATCACAAGAATTGATTATGGATATTATTTTAATCCACTGCTGCAGTTGTGCCTGGACAAAGGTTGTCGACCTACCAGAAAAAAAATTTGTGAACTGTCTCTAGAATCTATGCTCAGATGCAAAACCAGTGAAGCTCTGTTGGGGTGTGTCCAGATGATGAAACTGCTTCTTGGTGCGTACAGAAAAGAATGCAAAACTGATCCCATTGAAATACACTTGAATCCCATACAAGACCAATATGAAGTGAAGGAGGACTTGAGAATAGCTGCCAGAGAAGTTGTCAGAGCAGCTTACGGCAATCTTGCTAACTGCATGCAATCCGAAAGTGTGATCAACAATCTCCTCTTTATAAGGAAGGATGATGGTGAAGGTGACATAAGGAAATCCTTTGAAAATGCAGAAAATATAATGTTTATGCAGGCTGACACAGGAGTCCCACCTTTTACTAAATGGATGGCAAAGGACGATGATGATGATGATGATGATGATGATGATGATGATGATGATGATGATGATGATGATGATGATGATGATGATGATGATGATGATGAAAAGATGCATCACAAAAAGTTCAAAAAGAACTTAATCAAGAGAAATGACAATTGGTTAAAAAGGAGCATCTTACACCTGGCTGCCATATTTTGCCATGATGGAGTTTTAAACTACATCCCAGAAGATATGATTCAAAAACATCTTAATGCTAAGGATCTCCATGGTTGCACTCCCCTACACATTGCTCACCTGCATGACAACAAGTCAGCCATCCTCTTTTTGGGGTCTCATGGTGCGAAAAATGTGAAAGATGATTTTGGAAGAAATCCTGAATCTCCAAAATGTTCTTATGCAGATTGTGAAAAAATGTATAGAGATTGTTGCTTTGACATTGTGAAAGCTGAGTATCCTGTTTTTGAGACTATGAAGAAAATGAATATGCTCGTCTTGCCAGTTGATGAATGTGAAGTCATTGGAAATCAATTGAAGGAGTTGTTTACAAGGATGGTGGTGAATGATGGATTTTTAAATGCTGAACTAGAAATGGCTGGAAGTGTGAGGGAGAAACTGAAGGTTGGCAGATGCGATGAGTTTGATCTCCAGATCTGCATCAAAATAAAACCTTACGATGGAATGCCATTTGCCTGTCTGAGACTTCATCATTACCTTATCAAGAGATTGATTGAGGCTGATAAGAAAGGGATTTACTTGAGATGCATTTCAGTGGGGAATCCATGGATATTCATCTGGGAAGGAGAAGGCATCTATCATGGTTTGGAGATATCAGTTGATGTTGTACCTGTTTTTATAAAGGATGATGCACTGAAAGAGAATGATGAACAGGGACTGATAATAGACAATGCTCCTGGTCATCGAGAGCTATACCACTTGAAGTGGAGGGATTTGCACAGAGTACCAAATTGGAATGAAACCATTTGCAGGCATGAGTGGGACATCCTAGACAACCTGCCACCTGGTTGCCGCTTGGGGATCCTAATCTCTAAAGCTTTATTACAGGTTTGAATTTATTTCCTAATTGGTGGAACTGTGGAAAAAGATAAGCTCTGGGTGTGGTGTACCATTGAAAAAGTTTGATGGAATCTGATAAATTTACTTATTGGAGAAAGCTGACCTGATGCTGTTGGTTTAGAAAAATGCTGGAACGAGGGCTAAGACAGACTCTTCAACAATAATTCATGCATAAACTTAAGCATCACAGAGAAACTTTACAAGAGATTTCTCTCTGAAGGTATTTCACTACTATTCTCTGATGCTAAATTACTTTAATGAGTTTCTGTTAAATTACAAATAAACTCACACGTTTTTAAACAGCTTAAAATCGAACTTGTTATGAAGATATTTCCATGAAACTTTACACTGATGTCACTTGACATCGCTGGTGAGAGTCCAGAAACTTTCATAGAGACAAAAAATGAAATGGCTGGATTAGGCCACTTTTAGTGCAACATTCCAAAAACCAAAATTACAAAAAAATGCAATTTGGTCCAAAATCGATTTCATGTAAAGCCTGTCACAGCTCAATATTTGGAGTGTGGAAATAATCAAGGTGGTCACTCGTGCCTTTTTATGGGATTCTGTGAGTTTTTGGTTGATTTTCTGCCAAGTTGGTGATTTTCACATTTGTTTGTCACATCATTTTCAACACTTTTGCATCATAAGCATCAGAAATTATCTTGTTTTTGGTCAAATTTTGATCTGAAATCTTGTTGGACATCTTTTTTGACCATTTGAGATCAACAATAAAGTGATATGATCTGTACTCTACTCCCCCATCACTTTTTCAATTTTGCAAATTTCAAATTTGGCATGATGTCACAAAAGCATGTATGGCTCTTAGAAATATCCATGGATGCTGTTCAAACGTTCACAATATTTAGTATAAAAGCTAAGAAGTAAATGTGCCAAGTTACATCAAGATAAATCTAGTGCTTCAAAAGTTATGATACTTTGAAAATGTGTGCGTTTTTAATGTTGCTGAGTTTAGTAGGATGGCCATGGACTTGACTAATAAAATTCAACTCTCAGATAAACAATTACTGATCTTCCTCGCAAACCAGGCTGTTGTAGTAATGCAATCAAGGTTTTATCAGATGATGTAGTGGACCATATCCTCACTTTGTAGACTTCTTTGAGTTCTCAAAGTCATCTTAACATCCTTTTTATGATTTATCACATTTTACCTGATAAAAAAGAAATATCTCGGCATAATTGCATTTTCTACTCAATGGAGACCATTGATTCAAATTAAAGCTCTCCTTTCAAGGAATCCAACTGTGCCATCCAGAAATCATTTTAATAAAAATTTACACTGTTATTTATAACCGCGAATCGCTAATATATGACATAATACTGAAATTTAAAGGCTGTTGTGCCACCCTTCGGCATTAGAATATTTTCCTAAAATTTTGCAGGGCTTCTTTTATGATACAAGGGAATAATCATGCAAAAGTGCATGATGTTTTGAAGATATAGGGGCAGACGATGCAGCCTACTGTGGTACCCTGTTATAATTGTTATATTGAATCTATTATGTTTGCTAATATTTTTTCATTGCAGGTTCTGTTCCAAGCCAGCAACAGGAATTGCATCCTAAGTAAAGAAATCACTTCTTACCTAATCAAGAACGTTCTCTTCTATCTTCTTGTTGGAAAAATGGTAAAGAATAGTAAATACATAAAATAATTTATTATTATGTTTGGGTCTCTGGATGACATGACATTGTGTCTTGGGAGACTATTCCAGGGATATACTACCTCCCCAATGGTAGGGTGGGACAGGCGCCCCACATTTTGGAAATCTTCTACAGATCAAACTTACTTTTTTTTGTGCTGGTGATGTTATTACAGATCTCGTATTAGTGTGCCATGTTCTTTGCAACTGCCACAGTGCTCTTGTGATGTCAGTAGCAGCATAATGATTTCACAGTTGGTATATTCGCAGTTTCAGCTGTGTCACTTGGAACTCATGCTGATCACACCATTACAAATTCACACATAAGCTGTTAGATTGTTGCTCAACATTGATTATTCTGTTTGATGTTTTGAACAAATCCAAAAGTTACAATAACCAACTATTATATAACTGCTATCACAGGCACTCTCCTGAACTGACAGTACAGTCTGTTAGAAATAACACAAGGTGACAGACTCTGCAGAAAACCCGCTCATCCAAGCTGGCAGTGATGTCATAAGGCAGAGCCAATCAGCTTTGCTATTACAAAATTTCTAGTTCTGCAATATCCAAGAGAGGGCTCTGTTAATATATGAGGTACCATGTGGGAGCCTCATGGAAGACTAAAGTCTGAAAATTTTGGCAAAATAACCAAATGTAAAGTTACAAACTACTTCCATTTGTTGATATAACATATTTCCAAGGACCTATGACAAAATCCTTCTCATATTCACAGTTTTTCAGTGGAAGGACTTGTGGTGTAAAACCCCATAGGTACCTCTCCTGCCAGCTTGGGTGAGCGAACTTGCAGTTGTTCATTAAGCTACAAATCTGCAAGGAATTCCCTTAATTACAGTTAAATTAGCTATAATTTGATAGAGTTAAGGTGTGGAATTCGGAGTTAACTTATCTGGCAAGGGATTTGACAAAAATTGTGGCTGTGACACAATGTTAGATGCTTGAAATTAGACCCTGAAAATTAAGCTGTTATTTGCCTCAGTTTTGAAGTCCTGCACCTTGATGATATTTATACTGAGTATCAATTGACTAATACAGGAGTGTGCCTGTGCTGCTATCAGTTTCAGCACTTTTACAACAAAACAAATTCATTCACTCTCACATTCATTTGTTGGTCTGAGAGGTTATCATGTGCTGCTCTGTCTTGGCAAAAATAATATACTCAGGAACCATTCAGAATTTATGACCTGAGGGGGGGGGGCTGGAGTTTTGCTTGGGAGCGTCCTTATCACTGATTTCCAATAATGTTTATTTGATGATCGAATTCTTAGCCTCCTTTTCTGGCCTTTTCCCAAATTTTTGGGCAGCAGCTACTCCCCCCCGCCCCATTTCTCGTCCTCTGGTATGCCCATGCAGAGGTATATATTTTTCACTATTTGGCATGTACACAAATTTGTATACCTGCAAAAACGAACATATACACGAATTTGGCATTCGTGTAAGTGTGAAATATTGCAATTCACGAATTTGTGTACCTGTGCAAAACCGAACATTGCAACCTTAAACTTGGCTAAAACTAACTCTAACCCTAATTTTAGCCCTAAACCCTAATTATCTAGCACTTCCACGAATGCTGGAAATTGCAGTTACACAAATGAAAAATGCAACACATACACAAATGTTAGTTTTTACATAAGCACGAGTTATATGCTCGTTTTTGCATGTCCACAAATTTGTTCATGCTCGTTTTTACACCTCCTCAAATTCGTGTACATGCCAAATAATGGAAAATATATACATGCCATGCAACACCGCCACGTTCACTTCCGAAAAATCTCCCCATCATCACATTCCAGTCATCAATTCTGAACAGTTTCTTGGGCGCAGATCTCACCTAAAAGGCTGAAACGCTACAAAGTGGTGCCCTCAATGAGAAATTTCACAACAGGACACCATGAATGTCCAATGATGGATCAAGCAAGTGGCTCAAACGTATCGGTTTCACCTGCTCCAACTGAATCTAACAACCATACCAATGAATGCAGATTAATCAATTGTTATTCACACTTTGACAGCCCATAAGCCTGACTTGATGGTAGCAGTTGGAATCAACACTCAAGCTGGAGGGCCAATAGTGATGTCAGTATTGCAATACTGACATCATCCGAGCATATATTCACATGGAACATGGCACACTTATACAAGATCTGTAATAATACATGAGAGCATATGTGTAAAATTTCAGCTCGTTCCATTAATATTCAAAATGGCACATTTCATTTGACGTTTATAAAGTAAATCCCCAATCGCGAGCCCTGAATTGGCTGAAAAATGCATGATTTTAAAAATAGAGACTTAGAATCAATATCTATTGACCATTCATAAACCATGGGGGATAGTTTTGAAAGGGCAGTTCAGAACTGGCATAGATTTTTAATGTTGAAAGAGATGATTTTGGATATAGTATATGTCTTGAATGGATGTGTATTGGAGAGAGCATTGAAATTTTGTGAAGACAAAAAGATGTAGCCCTCTCAATTTGTGTTTCTTAATTGACTTTAAGGCATTTTTGTGTGGTAAAATATTTAGACAGGTTTATTTACTGCATGGAAAGAGAAATTAGCAATTAGATGAGACTAAATGAGTGGACAGCAATTCACACAAAAGGACAGCATGTGTCAGAGGGCATTACAGATTGAGAGTGGCAGGTGTCTCCCTCTGTGATGTGGCAGTGGAGGGAGCATCTCAATGGCATGCAACCAAACCAAATAACCTCAAGTCACACTAACAGCTGAGGTCAATAACATGCATGCAGGTGGATATAAAATAGTTAAAGATGTATTGTGTAAATGCATATGGGTCTGTAGAGGGGACACTCGGGCAGGTTGCTCCCCAGGGTAAGTAGATCCTTGGTGAATATGAGGGTATAAACTTATGTGTGTGAAAAGTTGGCAATTCTGGGTGATTATAATATTCATGTTAGGATCAATCCTAGACAAACACTTTTTCCACCATTCACTCTAAATTTTGAATTTTGAGTTAGCTTAATTGATTGAGTGAGATGGTTGCACAATTCCTTTGAGCCACGTTAGCTTGTTGTTTGCAAGTTATAACAACATAAAGATTATCATAACTCAAAACAGCAAGCTATCATGGCTCAAACAAATTGTGCAACCATCACACTCAATCATTTGAGCTAACTCAAAATTTCAAATTTTAAAGTGTTAAGAAGTTAAGTTGTGCTTAACGACTTCTTGGGTTTCCTGAGCGCACATGGAATCAGCTTCAAAGTAAAACCCTACATCTGATTCTAATCAATTAATACAATGCTCACACTTAAAAACGCACACCTGTTAAGACAGCTCTGATGTCCAAAAAGTTTCATTAAAAAAAATTGGGAATCGGTCAATATCAGTTCAAATTTAGTGAGACTGAACCAGAAAACATTTTTGCATTAAGTCCATCAGAACCAAATTTTTGGAGTTCTTTGACAGTAAAGGTGCTTCCATTGACCCATTCAAGCATTTTTACTGCATTTTGCTGGTTTTGGATTGGATTTTAGCCCAAGTTGGAGTTTTTCCCATTTTGTTTGTCACATTCTCTTCAAAAAAGTTGTAGCATTAAGATGGACAATTATACCAATGTGACACATTTTTGCACTATACATCGATATCTTCCAAATTTCATATAGAACACGATAGTACGAAAAATTGAGTCGGGCGCCCATCTGAGGCATGTACCAGGTTGTTACAGGATAAAAATAAGGAGTTGTTTAGTGCTTTGGTACTGTGTTAGGCTTATTTGTTGACAAAAATTGAGTACTACAGAGATATATGCAGTGAAAGCGAGAGATATTCCAAAAAATGCTAGGTTCCAATTGACAAGTTATAAAAACATTCGTAGAATGAGAATGGCGAGATATTTTGTATTTCCGACTTCAGATTCAGATTTCTGGGGAAATTTTTACATAAGATAGGCTATTTTTCAGACCGAAATTCAAAAATAAAATTTCGGACCAAAATGTCACAATTGTCTTACTCAAATATTGAACCTTGTTTTACATAAAGGTTGCTCAGAGGCCCATCGTTAAAACAGCAAGGTTAGCTTCTAAGGCTTCCCACACCACATGCAGAGAACAGATTTAAGCTGGCTAGCACAAGTTTCTAATACTATCTGAAAATGTTTTGAATCATTACATGCACATATTACACCCTCAGCAGTCAAAATGGGAGTCACCAGTTTGGGCATACTTAATCAAGTGACCAGAGAAAAACTGTTTCTCAATCATATTTTGAAGACAATTGAGGACTTTTTTTAGTCCAGGAGCCAAGGACCAAAAAATTGACGGGGTTCAACCCGAGAGCTAGAAAATGCAGGTGCTGCCATGCAATTTCCAAAATACCCCAGATGACCACTGGGGTGGATGTATGTCTTCAAAGTGGTGCAGTTTTCTGTTTTTCACTTTTAATGCACCCCCTCTTCTGATGTTGGGGAATTTTAGAACTGCAACAGGGGTGACTAATAATTTAATTTCTCCTCATCTACTGTAGCAATATACACATGCAGCATACAAAATTAAAGCTGAGAAACATAGCTTACCTACCGTGTATAAAACATGTGTATAATATGTATAACCATTGAATGAATTATGATTCTTTATGAAATATAGGGGAAAATTAAGATTTCATAAAACATTACAGCACACAGGATTAAAAAATTGACCTAGAAAAATGAAAAAAGACATCATCCATTTCCAAAATTTCTACAGATAACTACTGCACTGGATGTGCGACTTGAAAGTAGTGCACTTCTCAATTATTTTGGTTTTTATGCACCCTGCTCTTCTGATATTGTCGAATTTTCGAACTGCAGCAGGGGTCTCTGACTATTTTATTTCTCCTCTTCTACTGTAGCAATAAACTCATGTGGCACGCCAAATTTAAAGTTACAAAACATAGCTTTCCCATCATGCATAAAACATGTGTATAGTACGTACAATGATTAAATTAATTATATTTTTTTATTAAATATAGGGGAATAATTAAGATTTTATAAAACATTACAGTATACACTTTTCAAGAATAATAAAATGATATAGAAAACACATAAAGGTATTACACGTTTCCAAAATCACTATAGATAACTATAACAGTGGAAGTATCACTTGAAAGCGGTGCACTTCTATTTTATTTCAGTTTTAATGCACCCTACTCCTTTCATGTTTGGGAATATTACAACAGTGTCAGGGGTGAATAATTACAATTTCTCAAAGTTACAGTAGCAATGTACACATGCTGCATACCAAATTAATGCTGAAAACGCAGCATTCCGACCATGTATAAGTGCAGGATGACTTCAGGTTATCATACAAATGTTCCCATTGGTATGAAAGTTTGTTGGGTAAACACTAATTTTATAGATTTTACTCCCCAGACACAGGATGTAATCATCATCTGCTAGCAGCCATTTTGGCTTTCATTGTTAATTTGCATTATTCCAGTAATTTGTTTCAATATAGTTAGGTCAGACTATCAACTTACTGTAATGTGTTTACCCTTACCGAATTCATTTACAACAAATATGATAAAATTATGCTACAGCATGCACTTGATTAATTTCAAGATGGCCACCATCAGCCATCTTGATATGTCCTTCTAAATTTGTAAACCATGAACTGTTTGTCCTAGAATTATGTGTAATACCTCTTTTTCATGTAATTTTCAATGAGAAATACTTCTGTAAACCCCGCATTGCCAAATAACTATTTTCAAGATGGCTAACAAAAGTAGGAACTACCTCTTAAATACCCACTTGGAGTATTTTTTATCTATATGTCTAGCTCATGGGCCTCCCTAGTAACAGCCCCTTTTCTACTCTACCTCTTCCTAGAATATGTCCCTCTCTCATGTTCCTTTCGGCCTCTTCCCCAGCTCTGCCTTGCATCTCAAAATATTTTCTTTCCTCCCTCTCTGCCCATTATAAACCTTCTCAATCTTCTCATGATCTAGTCACCTCTCTCACTCAGACTGTGTTCACTCTTTCTGCATCTGCCAAGGGTACGGTATTAGGCCCTGTATTGTTCCTAACGTATATAAATGACTTCGAGTTAGGAATTAAGTCGAAGATGAGACTCTTTGCGGACGACAGCACGATTTACAGAGAAATCAAGGATGAAAGCGATGCCATCGAACTTCAACGTGACCTTTTCAAACTGCAGGAGTGGTCAAGAATGTGGCAGATGAGCTTCAATGTAGCCAAGTGCAAAACACTGCGAATAACACGGAAGATCAAATGAAGAACAGTTTTCATCTACTCCATGTGGACACCAACTGCCTCCGAACAGAGCTTCACGCCATCCGTCGAAGTACAAGGGATAGCGGCCAACATCCTTCATCCCCCCACACATGAGGCTGTATTCACTCCCCTAGAAGAGATCGCGCAAGACAAATACCTCAGAGTTATAATTGACAACAAGCTGTCCTTCAACCAACACATAGATGCCATCTTGAAAAAAACAACAATGTTCCTCAACCTCTGCCGCAGAAATCTCTACATGTGTCCTCGAGAAATAAGAGAAACGGCATACAAAACCATTGTCAGGCCCCACCTGGACTACGCATCTCCCGCATAGTCACCATACACATCTAAGAACATCAATATGATAGGAAACATCCAACCATAGGCGTATGGGAGGGGGGGGGCGCCCCCCCAAAAGTTTGGGAAACAGTAAGATTCGGGCAAAAAGGCTAAAAAATTTGGGCAGATGATAAAAAAAAAAAAATTAAAATTAATGATTTCGAGGCAATTTCATTTGAAATGGCATTAAATCTGGCTCTTGAAATTCGGGCAAATGTCGCTCGCCCCCCCAAAAATCACGCGTCCCGTACGCCTATGCATCCAACGCAGAGCAGCCAGATTCGTCCTGGGTAACTACAGCTTCGGTCCTACCTGCAGCCTGACTTGAGACATGAATGACAAGCTGAAGTGGACAAGCATACAACATCGGCGCACCTGTCATGACATTCACCTCCTGTACAAGATAGTCAACAATCTAGTGAACATCAGCCTACCCCCGATCATCCTTCCGTCACCTAGACATCCTTCAAAATTCCTCCACGTCCAGACTTCACACTCAGACGCATTCAAGTACAGCTTCTACATCCGCACCATCAGAATTTGGAATATCATCCCTGTTGACACCCTCCACCTGACATCGTTCCCATCATTTAAGCTGCAGTCTTTAAAATTCATTAACAGCAAACAGTTCCTAAAAGCCAACAACACTTGGACTATAGCCTAAGTCAAAACTGCACTTGGTTTTTAATGGACACTACAAGAACTTTTAAATGTACATAGTAATATACATATTGCTGTTTTTAATACTCACATTGGACTTTTATCCTGTACATAGTACCTACGCACAGTGTGCCACCACTCTTGCACCAGTCCAGGACGGCTACAGCCCTTAGGACTTATCTACTGAAGACTGAAGACTGAAGATCTGCCTCGCTCTTGACTTCTCGGTGGTTTTCCCTCTTCCTCAGCTCTTGTCTCCTCTTTGCCCCTCCATTCCCAGCCTCCCCCAGATAATTCTGTCTTCCCAATAGTTCTTCTGGTTCTTCTCTCCCCCATCTATGCTCCTCACTAGACCCTAGCATCTGCCTTCTCCATTTCTGTCTCCTCCTCAATAGTTCTTCTCTCCTCCATCTTTGCTCCTCCCTAACATCTGCCTTCTCCATCTTTGTCTCCTCTTTGTCCCTCCATTTTGGCCTCCTACCCATTAGTTCTTCCCTGCTCAATTCCTGCTCCTCCCTGGAATTTTCCCTTCCTTCTCCATCCATATCTGTTTTGGCCCCTCCATAGTTTTTTTCTTCCTCCCCAATAGATCTTCTCTCATCCCACCTCCCTAGAATTTGCCTTCTTCATCTCTGCCTCCTTGCACCGTGTATGCTCCCTTTCTGCTTTCCCCCAGCTCTTGCCTCCTCCTAGATATTGTAAATAGTTGTTCTTTGCTCCCTCTCTGCCTCCTACGGTCTGATGACTCCTCCTACCCTGCCTCATTGACTTCTCCCTGTTATGTATTCTTGTATCATCCCTGTGTAAAGTATTCTTAATGCCTCTGCGAATCTTACTATAAAGTGCTCCTTTTCTGTCCATCCCTGTCCATGGTGTCCACACCTGCTTCCTATCAGAATCCCTACCATTCCCTCCATAGTAGTACAAGTTCAATCTCATGGCAAATAATGAGAACTTCATAACATAATTATTATCTTATGTATTAAATTCATATCTATCTATTTTTTTTTTGTGAAACTAGGATAGTTCAGCATTCGGGGCATTTACATTGTGACTTTGATGGTTAAAATGGTACTGAGTTTAAGTTCTTTGGGACTACTTTCATCAAATGTACACCTTGATTCTGGAATTTTAAGAACACATATCAGATTGTTTGAATTTGGTTGCCTTCTGGGGCTTAAAGAGGCCCCACACTCCCTGCCAAAAATCTTAAGACCTATGGACCTCGATTCTCCTCAATAACATCTGAACATCCCCCCCCTCCCAAAGAAAAGCCTGGCTGAGAAATTATTTGTATGAAATCTAGTGAAGTTATTGATGAAAAACCCTAACAATATTCCTTAGATAGCCCATAGCTATTGGTAGCCTACTTGCAACAAGATAATTTTGATTTTTTAAGTCAGGGTTAAAAAATGTACCTGTCGTTCAAAAATACACTTAATTCTGGGACAAATAGTAACATTTACATAAGAATATCAAGATGGTCGTCAGCGACCATCTTGAAATGAGTTCAATGATCACTTTGTATCATTTGTACATTGTGATGGATTATAAATCAATTCAGACAGGACAATCACATTACAGAGAGCCGATAGTGATGCATTAATTGCTGCAATAAATGACATGTTACACACAAATCTGGGCCATTCCATGTCAAATGGACCAAAATCAAGAAATTTTCCCACATCATGTTTTCCGATTTTAATCAAATTTTAACCTGATATACATGTATAAGGTTTAATGAGCACATACGAAATATTTCGGACATATTCCACACATTTTGCTTTTGACAGCATTTGGAAAATGTTGGGCTTTCAACATAAAATTAATTTTTCATCTTTTGATATCTTTGGAAAAGGCTGCTGAAGGTTCATTTTTCAAGATATCGCCACAAAACTAGGCATATAATATGGTATGTAGAGCATAATATATGCTGAATATAATGTAGATGATGCTTTCCATCTGTTCGCACCAGCCTGTTAAAATTTGTTCATTTTTGCGTAATTTTGGTAAATTGTGGGTTTTTGGAATTTTTTCACTCAGAAACCGACCTTTCAATAAACCTGAAACTTTGCTAACTCCAAGAAACTGACTCATGCGAAGTGCGCAGCACCAGTCAGTTCCAAACACTTGTGTATTTATATCAAGAAGTTGGTCCTTTATGACAGGGTAGCGGGTCTCATGAATAGCGTACATTAGCTTTGAACATACCTGTTTATTGCAGAAAGCTAGTGCTATCTGGGCAGCCCCTACCTGGAGTGGTGCGCCATATACTTAATTGGTAATTCCACATTTTCTGGGAAACAAGGCCTCCGTCAGCTGGCATTGTTGACATGGACGCCATGGTCCCCCCCTCCTAATCAGTTTTAAAAGACTAGTCACCTACAGGTGGAGGCACATGCTGGACTATTAGGACTGGCCTATTCAATGAAATACAAGTTTGAAAACCATGCAAGGTTACGTTCAGACAGGGCAGGCTTAGGTTTAAAAAAGCTGCAAGTTTATAGAATAATTATGAGAATAGATTGCCCAAGACAAAAATAGCAACTCCATAAGTTTGCAATAAAAACTCAACTCTGAGGTCCTAATGCAAATACACCCTCTACATGACATTTCTGTTACAGCAAATTGGAAAATTACATGTACTTGCAAGCACGTGGATTTGTTTACAAAACAATATTTAATGAGCTCTGATAGGATGATTAACTACACATGTTAATCAGTATGAAAACAAGGCGCCATTTGCTGAAGTTGAAAGAGCAGTGGAAGAAGGAGTTTAGCGATTTTTGCAGGTCAGTAAATGAATACCAGATCTAGTGACTTCTCAACTTGCGCAATATTGGTTATAGAAATCTACTTTACTGTGCTAAACTGTATTTTTGTACATGGCAGAAAAGGAGCACTTTTGGAGGTCAGTTTGACAGCTACCTGAATTTAACATAGAACTGTTCGAGTCTGCTCCGCAAGGCCACTGGCCTACGGAGTAGATCTGTCTGGTTTAAAACTTTGCATGAATTGAGGCCATTTTTGCACTTGAAATTGGTCAATTTTAGGATTCATCCTGAGATTTTCTTCATGTGCATAAAAAGTATTGGAGTAAGAAATATGAATAAATTCGTACCATTAGCTCTCAATACTGCCTCAATTCATGCAAAGTTTCAGGTTTATTGAAAGCTTGGTATCTGAGTGAAAAAATTCCAAAAACCCACAATTGACCCAAATTTGGCAAAAATGAACCAATTTTAACAGGCTGGTGTGAACAGATGGAAAGCATCATCTGTATTAGCTTTGGCCAGCAGCATTTTATGTATCTGAGCTTGATCTGTGTACAATTTTATCACAATATCTTGAAAAACTTAGCTTCAGCAGCTTTTTGAAATGACTTGACAAGCAGAAAATAAAAATTTTAGTTTGCAGACCTTAATTTTGAAATTGCTGTCAAATTCAAAATGCTTGGAACACAGGGAAAATATTTTGCATGGCTTCATTAAAAGTGTACATGTAGCTTGTGTATTAATTTCATTAAAATCTGAAGCCATGATGTGGGAATCATTGGTCCATTTGGCATGGAACGGCCCATCTACGAAATACCGATGGCTGCTGGATTATATCCTGTGTTTGGGGAATAAAATGTGTAATATAGTGACTGCCCAACAAACTTTCATACCAAATGGGATATTTGTATGACAACCTGAAGTCATCCTGCACTTACTCGTCTACTGCTGATCCTGGCCACACAAATTCAAATGGTTGCCGTCAGCCATCTTGAAATTCATCATATCATAGTTACAACTATTTTAAAGGCCATGGTACCCCTATTTGGGCCGAAATTGATGTTTCAAACTTTAATTTGTGATCAAAATGAGTAAACTTGAGATATTTGCACCAAAATTCAAAATGGTCTCCGGTAGCCATCTTGAATCTGAGATATAGCGTGTGTCTAAGGATAAAGTCTTTTGTTTTGATCCAAGGAACATCCCTACCAAAGGGGACTTTTGCATCTTGAATTGAAGGCAAAGGCCTATATTTTGCACTTAACCCGTCCTCTATGATGACAAATCAAAGTGACAGACTTTAATGTTTTTGTGAATAGCTGGTATGTGAAAAAAATTTGAATTTAAGCAAAAAAAAATACAGGAAGCAGATCTCTCACTGATAGGTAAGCTTCATGTTAACTCAAACAGGAAAGCAAAGTAAAAAACATAGGCGGAGTCTTGGCCTGCAGTTATCTCCATTCACCCGCTGCCCTGCCATCTGTCAGGTTTTGTAAAACCACGGAAAGGCCTTACCGCACTACTTGACACGTATTATGGTGCAGTTTCATGAATGTACAAAATGCATGTTATAAACCGTCGGTTTTATAGCAAAAAAATATATTTATTCATCAAGTGTTTACCTTAGTTTAAAAAGTGTTAAATGTATATCAAAAAGCACTGCTACATTGTGTAAGTGACATGTGTCTAAATTTTCATTGCTGTGTATGAAACAGCGGCCAAGTTTTTGTATTTTTTTCCCAATATAACAAAAAGGATAGAATATCTATCAGTCAAACAATGAAAAGGCATAACTAGATCATATAAGCCGTAGGCCCTATGTGTACCAAACCTTATCCATGTACTGGATACATGCAATAGTGACCGTGTCCTGGCCCAGGAACAATATTTATCGATCAGACCTTTCAAAAGGCACAACTAGATCATATAGGCCATATGTGTACCAACCTTTTTCCATATAGGCCTACATGCATGAATGAGTTTTAGCCCAAAAAAATTGGATTTCTTCTCATTTGTTCAAAAAGTATAATACCTAACAATGAGATCAAAAGACACAACTAGACCATGCAAGCCACATCTGTACCAAATTTCATCCATGCACAAGCACTATTGAACAAGTGTTGGTTCAGAAATGAAAAAATGAAATGGGAGAAATTTTATGCTGAAAATTATCTATAAGTTAACAGAAATGTCCAAGACACAGCTGCTGCAACATTGGGTCCTAGGCATTGGACTAGGCTGATGGCCTGTGTGTGAAAAATGTGTAATCGCGCGTACAGCAATAATATTGCTAGTTTGGAGCACAAAACTTAATCTATGACCTTCTAGGGCGTTCATAGAAGAAAGTTGTTTGCAAGTTTTCATTACTTGGCAATCAGTACCCAGAGGAAAAAAAGAGTACATTTGAGTCGCTCAAATTATTAAAAATTATGCTTCATTTAATACTCCCTATATGCAAATCCATACACTCCAAATATGCTCCCTTGTAGAAAAGTATACGTATCATTGCAGTAAAATCGGACTACATTATTTTTGGTTAAATAAATAATACAAGCACTTCTAGTGTAGTCTTTTTTTCTTCTGGGTAGTTTGACTGGGAAAGACGGAGGGGTCCGTGAATTAAAAGTAGGATTATCAAAAGCCACAACTAGACCAAAGTTCACTTTGTATTAATGAACAAATTATCCGATGATAAGGTATGACTGAAAAGTAATGGTTGTGGGAGATTTCAGATAATGAAAAATAAGGCTGAAAAAAAGTAACAGTTCTGGCAATATTGCCAAGCTACATAAAATGTAGCAATTATATAAAAGTAACTCTATGGTTCATTGTGACACTGAACACGGGTACATTGGGACACACGTTATATGGCAGAATGTAAATGTCCAAGTCACCTGAATGACCTGGGACAGCACACAGTTTTGCATGCAGGTCACAATGAATTGAGGCATAGTGGATTACCATGCTCTGTGAACATAATTGAGGCAAATTGCCGACTCACACAGTCGCACCAGGTGTTTCTATGTTGTTGTAATTTCATTTTCGGTGTCTTATGATGGTTATACAATATTTGGATAATTACTCATATTGCTTATTTGTTCAGATTCACTGTTACAAATTTTAAGGCTAATTTAGAGACGAGGGTAACTAGGTTGCCCTCATCCTGCTTTGCCACAGTGCCTATAGATGGTCTCTGCTTCGGCTTCGTCATGTCCCTCTTTGATAATTTTATGTCTGTTAATTATTTTCAGCCATACTATTATGAAAGACCCCATGAAGAAGAAAGATATGGTGCCCTTTGCCAAAGACTGAGCTTCAAGACAAATCCTCCAAAGTGGACAACTGCTGAGGACTTGGAGAGATATGCAGAGGAAGGGAGGTTTTGGGCGGAGAAGATATTTGATTTCATTCTGCTTTCTCAAAGTAAAAATTGGAAGATGATTAGGTGCTTTTTGCACAAGGACTGGATGGTGACAATCTTTGATGATGAGGTTGATGTCCTGCTTACGTGCGAGAGATGTCTACAGTTGTTGAAACCAGAAATCTTTTACAGTGAAGACTTCAGTGAAGAGGCATGTGCTTCGCCAGGTACAGTACATAAATAAATTCACTATATTTTTTTTTTATTTTTTTTCAGTAATGCTTCCACATTCCTTTGTATACATATATATGCTTAAATATAGTATTTGATGCGAAGTGCCTCTATCTTATGAACACAGGCCTCCGACAGGAGGTCTGAGGCCCAAATTGGAAAGTCAGTCTGTGGAACTATGTCAGCAGACCCCGGGCAGCAGACCGGGGACAAATGTCATACATAGTAAAATGCTGATGGGCAAATTTGCGGAACCACAGATCATGGCATTAAAATGTGGATGGGCAGTTGTGGAACAATCCCGGATTTGAGGATTTTTAGCATGGTTAGATGATTATTTCTGACATGCTTTCCACATGTTTTTCATGTTTCTCACATGCTCCTCGTGCATTACATATCAGCCCCACAAAGATACTGAGAATTTCAATGAATTAGTAGGAAGTTGGTACACTATCCACAAGTTTTGTAGAAGTTCCTTGTAAGTTTTGCTTACGTTATAATGACATTATTAACACATTTTAAGTGCATTTTGTACTCATAACAATGACTCTACAGGGTGTCTACAGAAAAAGAGGACAGTCACTTGTTTTCTTTTTTGTACTCATATAAGTTCAGAATCTGGTGATAATTCTTGACATAGGGATGGATTTGATAGTCAGTCATATTAGATCTATTGCAAATATGTTTATTTGACAATAGGATCACTACCAAAGGCAAAACGGAAGCATGATATGCACAAGTGCTTGCGTTGCTTCAAGCTGACTACGGTCGTCCTGTCTTCCTCATTAATTACTATATTCAAAAGACAGTAAAGCACAGTCAGTTTCAAAGGTCATCTCAGTGTAACTTTCGGCAGCCAGTAATAACTCAATAAACGAAATTAGTGATGAAATGTTATAAAAATAATGTAGCACAGGGTACTACCATGCTGCAAAATTATTTAAATCTTGTAGAAATGCTATATGAAGGTCAAACTATGCCAAAATTGTGATAAATTTGTACTTTTGGAACCTGATAAAAAATTATGTAATAAATAATCAAATAAAGGCAGAAAAATCAGTAGTTTATAGTCCAAATCAATTTAAATAGTTTCAAGAGACCAAAAGAGTTGCTGAGATGTGGAATTTTGTCGGTTTAGTCATGGGTTCGGATCCAAATGAGCAGCAGAGTTACAGAGCTGACCTAAAAGGCCTTACTAATTTTCAATCCAGCATATTTAAATGGATTTTTGGTTTAAATTGTTGAAATTGGCATCATTTGTTGTGGATTTAGTCCAAGATTATTCATGGCCTGTAAAATTGGCAGAGAGCTACATTTTTGCTAATTTGTGATTTATTACATATTGTTAAAGACTGAATATTTTACGGATAATAAATAAAAAAAATTTACTAAGAGTGACTTATGTGATGCTAAACATGTTTTCTAATGTTTACTCATGAGTATAAATCAATTAAACAGGGCAGGAAGTACTAGTTATTTAGATAAGTCTCTGTCCCGATTCACCCCAAAGTGAGGGGTGAATTGGGACAGTGGTTTTCTAAGCCTGAATCCTTGAAAAATGCAGGTATCAGTCAGTGCTCTCAGGAATAGTTAAATCTACGGCTTGGATATAATCTTAGACTATTTTGATATTTTTTGGAGGCTTTGTGCCCTGGCTACGGCAGGAAAAAGGCCAATTCTGTCCCTATTCACCCCATATCACGGTACTTAAGAAACAACACCCACGAAGCACTGGGTTCGAGACTGGAAAATAAATGAGTAATAGCAAAGAAAAAGATTGGGTACATGACGTTTGGTACTCCATGTGACGTGTGGTGGCAATGTAGTCCATTCTCACTATGAATCTGAGCTGTTATACACAGATATCAACATAAATATCCCGACAGTGCAATTAATTTTTTAAATCCAACAACTGTGAGACAAACCATAACTGTGAAATAAAGTCATTTTCTTTCTCGCTTTCAACCATTCAGTGTTCTATAACACTCAATTTTTGATTGGTCAACACGTGTATTCGGATTATGAGCCTGACTGACTCCAGCAGGTCCTGTACCATAATTGAACATCTCAAACCGCATTTTTACGAGCTTCTGTCCAATTGTAGTAAGGGACCGTTCAGAATTTATGACTGGGGGGGTGGGTGTTTGCTGGAACTTCCCGACAAAAATTGATACCCCCTCTTGAGTTTCATGCGGATTTTTAGTACCCCACCCCTAGGTTTCAGGCGTATTTTTAGTACCCCCCCTCGACATACAAAGCAATACACACAAATATATACTGTTATACATGGCCATGCGTACAGATTCGCATCATTTCGAGGACTTTTGCCCGTAAAAAAGTCCAAATAAAATGAGTTTATGCGTGTTTTTTAACATTTTTGCTTTGTTAAAATTTCTTACCCCCCCTTTGAAGTGCTGTCGAAGATTGATACCCCCCCCTTGAAACACGTTTGAAAAGTTAGTACCCCCTCGGCCAAAACTCCCACCCCCTCAGTCATAAATTCTGAACGGTCCCTAATAAGATTCATAGGCAGACAGTAAAATAGAAAGATTAAATAAGATAGAAAAAAGATTAGATAGATATATAGATTATTGGATGAATGGATGGTTGATTCATTTATTTGTTGATTGATTGCAAGATTGATTGATTGTATATTTTATATTTTGTAATCTTTTAAATTTATTTTGAGAGTAATCCAAATCTATTCTATATACAATGATTTGCCTGCCTAGCTGCATACAGATATCTATCTTTTTGCTAAATCGACAATGCACAGAAAAGCTAGATACAAAATTCCACAGACAGTTTATTGCGCTGCCCTGGGGGTGCCCCCCCCCCCTGGGGGTGCCCCCCCCCCCGGGCAAGCTCTTGGTTTCATAAGGAAGCTTTTTTGCACACACTGAAATGTTAACATTCTTGGCCCAATTTTATGTAAAAGCTACTGGGCACCTGCCAATACTTTCAGAGCCCTTCTTCACTGTATGTTACGTTACTGTCATAAAGTTTGTCCCTGAATCTTTAAACAAACATTTAGTGCCTTTATTGTGACATTTTGAAAGTATTTCTTGCCCAGTCCTACACACACACTCTCCCAGCGTGGCTATGGCTGCATTAGCCTGGTCACCTGGCCTGTATGCATTCACATAGCAGGGCACAGGACTATGGCTGCATCACAGTCATTATTGAGGGGGGCACTCGCTTTCAATTCAGTGAGATTTGTTTTACAGCTTTTTGGGTTCCTATGACATAGTGGGGCTCTACTGGACTAGTAAAATGAATTGAACTCACTTAATTCTGAAACACATGCAATTGTGTTGATTGGTATTGTTTCATATCACCCCAATGTTGTGAATTTACCAGTTTGTGTTATTTTAATACAAGTTGAATTCTATGTAGAATTGGCAGATCTAATCTTTAATTTTCAAATATAAGTACAATGATTTTTTTTACTTGATTTGTGCAGTTGGTCTATGTCAGTGCTTGCTTGTACTCAATTAATCTCAACAGGAAGTTTATTGAAAGTGGTGCAATCATATTACAAATCTAATGGACAATATTTCATGTGACATGTTATTTACTATTAGCTGACAATGACAAGAAAGCTTAAAGAAAAACATACCTTAATTCCTGTTCACATATCAAGTATTCCCTTAGAAGTGAAAAAAGCAGGTCAGCATATACTTTATACTTCAAGAATGTCAATTTATCACATGGAACTAGGTGTGAGAAACATGAAACACCTTGTAGCAGTCCTGTTTGATGTTAACTGTAAAAGTTAGCTGTCATCAACAACTTGTTTATACTAAATTTGTCCTAAAAGCATCCTAGTGCCAGCTAGATCCTGTGTTTCCAATTCGGAAGAAAGAATGCAGGAAGGAAGGAAGAAAAGAAGGAATTAAGGAAGGAATGAACAAAGGAATGAAAAAAGGCATGAAGGGAGGAATGTAGGGTATAATCACAAAATAAGCCCCGCACCTCTGACGGAATGAGTGGCAGCCTATGCCTTTCAATAGTCTCGCTAATTCCGTTATCGGAGGGCGGGGGCTATTTCGTGATTATGCCGAATGTAGTGGGGGAAGGAAGGGAAGGCAGATAGATAGACAGCTAAACACATAGATAGATAGATAGATAGATAGATAGATAGAGATAGATAGATAGATAGATAGATAGATAGATAGATAGATAGATAGATAGATAGATAGATAGATAGATGCAAGAGCAGTGTTGCCAATTGTAAATAAGAGAGCAATAACAAGCTGGTAAATTACTCCTGGGCAGAAAGACAGGAGAGTAAAATCAAAGACAGGTGGATAGTTTGGGTCAGTGAGATGGCCAGGAAATGTGTATTTAGCCAAGACAGCAGTGATCCTGTGAGCCAAGATTTGACTGAAATATTACACAGAGGGATATACACTAACTACGGATACATGTGTGATTCACCCTTAGGACTCAGTCCGGGCAGCGCATCAATCACCGGTTTCTGGTTATGAAATTTCTAGTTTTTGTGTAATCTACTGAAATAAACAGACAAACTGATGAATGGATTTGAACCTCACAGTTTTTTTGTGTACAAAATTGAGTGGAGATTGGTCACATATGAGTAGATTTCTACCATACGTCACAAGAGCCAAACTGATAGGTGCTCAAGTCCAGAAAGTGTACTTCAACACGAATTCCTGTTATAAGCAGACTTGTAAGGTAACAAAGAATTTTCTTGAGCGGTTTGCAAGTTGTGTCCGTTTTAAGAGATGAGCGTTTTTAAGTGTGAGCAGTTTTTTAGGAGGGAGTGTCTCTTGAGGGGCCCTCGAAAGATTGCTGTAAGGAGTGGGGTTTACGGGACTGTTCACAATTTATGACCCCCTTCTCTGGGGGGTCGAAGCTGCTTCAGGAACCGTTTAATAATGAGTACTTTACCTTAAATATTGATAGAATAGCTAATTAAAATAGAAAAAATTTGGCCCGAAATGGAAATTGGGGAAAAAAATATTTAAGAAGTATGAACAGAAAAATTCTGAAATTCAGAAAAGTGAATAGAATGCCTTAAAAATGATAGAAGAACCCTATGAAATAAATTTTAGGCTTAATGCGCTCGCAAAAAAAATTGCCATAGGATTATAATAGGGGTGCTTCTTGCCCGATGGGTGGGGTAAGAAGGCCATTTCAATTTCTTTACAAAATTGGCCGTAACTCCTTTACTAAAATTGGTAGACATTTATTTCACTAGTTATTAGTAAGAGTCAAGTGATCCCTTCCTGACAGCATAAGCATTCAAATAATCGCCCATAAAAAGTCGGTCAAATCGCACCTCGAAGTTAAGGGGGGCCGCATGCCCCGACCTACTCTACACTCAGTTTAACAACACATTATTTTGCACAAAGGTCCAGGAATCTGCAGCACGACTGTCTAAGGTGCACATGACTAACAGTATATATGGATGTATTGCTTTGAATGTCGAGGGGGGATATTAAAACTACGCATGAAACCTAATGGTGGGGTATTAAAAATCTGCATAGAACTCAAGGGGGTATCAATTTTTAATGCGAAGTTCTGGCGAAACTCCCACCCACTACTATCATAAATTCTGAATTGTTCCTTATATATATATAATCATTACAGTGAAACACTTTGATATAGGAAAAATCGTTTCCGGTTCATGTTGATTTTTGCATTTTGTGAGTCATGATACACCATGATTTGTCATGATCATTAGTATTGGAAAAATATATGCAGCTGATGATTCATGATCACTACCATGCGATATAGTTGTAAATGTGACTAAATATGTGAAACACTTTGACATGGGATGATGAGTCATCATAGGCATGATTTGTCATAACTGCATAACCACAGCCCATACGCTCAAGAGATTTTGTTCGTCAGGCGAGGAGAGCACCAATGCCAGTCCAAGGCAACTGGAGGCCAACAGGATGATGCCATGGGAGGAGGAGCGGTTATGGATAATATAAAAATATACTTCCATCATTAGCTTGGGTACTGCAATGTTGAATCGGCCTTGGCTTGGCTTGGTGCTTTTTGTAATGCCAGACATAATTGATCTTTAGTTTCTCTAATCTTCTCAAGGCACCTTTTCTAGGGTAGGTTGGTAGGACGAAAAAGAAGGTGAAATCTCAGTTTTTTATACATGTCAATTTGATAAAAATTGTGGGTATGATCATTTTTTTTTTCCATAGGCAGAAAATTGGTTGGTTCGGTCGCTCTGAGAAGCGAAAAATTTAAAAAGTCTGGCCTAGATGACTATAATGTCCTGTCTAGCCTCAGTAAAAAAAATCATTCCTTCTTTCTCTTATTTACAATGTGTTGTTCGATCTTGAAATCCAGTTTTGTATAGCGAGTGCTTGAAATAAATAACTGACTCTGGTACATGTATCACAGTGCAGTACTTTCTCCTCCAATCCCCCCCCCACGCAATATGTAATGGTTGACCCCAAATGTACTTACTGTTCAATTTCCTGACTCTTCCAGGCCTTTCCTTCTTATGGACACCACCTGTTTCTGCATGTAGTTGAACCATTCTATACACAAATCCCTTGCTGACACAAATGACTCAAAGGCTTTCAGATATTTCAGATAAATGACTCTCCATCTCAGCTCAGGTGGATAAGCCTTCATTTGGCAGATGAATAGGAAATTGTCATCATGAAGGAAGACCAATCACTGCCAGAGCCTGGTTATGACAAATCATCCAAATGATGACCAATCATCCCATGTCAATATCTTTCATACACAGCTTTGGATCTTACAGATTCACAGCTATGGCATGTAATCTCGATCATGAATCATCAACAGCATATATGCTTCCTATACTGATGCAATGATCATGACAAATCATGGTGTATCATGACTCACAGAATGCAAAAATCAACATGAACCTGAAAGGATTTTTCCTATATCAAAGTGTTTCACTGTAATGGATTTGGCCAAAATTTGGTGTAGGAACTTTGCACATATAGGAGCATGACTGAGCCTAAAAGGAGCCTGATCCGGAAAGTATTTTGAAAAATGAGACACCCTAAAGCACATGATTATTCTTCTATGCCAATAAAAAGTCTGACATGCAAATGTATTTGGTGAAAGTCGAGTTTCATTTGAAATGACAGAACATACTAAACAATGTGAGCTATTATTAGCAGCTTTTGATAAAGTAGAATAAATGTTGTTAATGTGGATACCTGGCAGGTGGGAAGACGCTCAAACATTTGGGAGCAATTATTGGTGTACAATGCATCCCTCCTGACCATTGGGACCACTGAAGTGTGAAGAACACAGAATTCTTCAGAAAAACATCTACCCCGGATCAGCCGGGGCAGCTCAACCTTCATGTTTGTGGACGGAGCGGCATTTCCATTTTTGATGAGCGCTGTATGATGATGAGATGAGACTAGTACTGGGAGTCTGAAACATACCTAGTGATTCAGAGAAGTCCATTGTCTTTCAGTTGCCCCAGCGTAGAATACTGGATATAATAAAAAGTAATAATAGACTGACCATTTTTCTAAATCTTATTAATTTAGTTTTTTTAGCTTTCTGTTTGCTTGTACTTACTTTCAAGACAGTTCACAGCTTCTTTGTGAGGGGGGTATGAGTTTTTTCTTTCTTTCAATTATGTGTGCAAATTGAAACCACTGCTTACCCCAATTCTTGGAGGTAATGTTTATATCCCCATATTGCACATTGCCCATCACACAAAAACACCTCCACACCCCCTGGCTATGGTCTGGGACAGACTGGCTGCATTTCGGACCCCGTGGCACAATCAGTCAACGGGCTCCTACATCCCGTCGGTGTTATTTCCAATTAAAAATTGAAATACTTCAGGCCTAATTCGGCAATTGTTAATATTAGGTTCGGGGCTTACACATGAGAGGGTTCTGTCCTTTTCAGTTAGTGTAGTTGAAACACAATCATGACAGTACAATGGTGCTCTTTTCTCATCTTATTATTATTTCTTGCATGGGCCCCCCGAGTGGGTGGGCCCGTGGCAGTTGCCACTTTGCCACATAGGTCAGTCTGCCAGTGACTATGGTCTGGAATTTAGTCAAGGAGAATGAAAACAAACTTTATTCCACCAAATCTATGCATCTTACCATAACTTGACGACCAAAACATACTTCTGTATGGGATTTCACAAGATTTGATGAAATCACCAAAGAGTAGACCTTGTTATGATACAAGAAAACCCTGACCCATTGAGCCCTGTGTCTCAATGAGACCGGTTCCCTTGAAAATATTTTTTTGCTGAGAGACATTGAAAATTTGTAAGCCTACCTGAATACTAAATAGCACAGAAATGTACCTTCACAAGTCAACCATGATCAATTGCACATAGTGACCCATTGATTAATAAATCTTACACATTCTCAGGATGTTAACGTGTAAAAAACTGGAAAAGTGTCCCATTGCGTGTCATATAATTGAATAAAGCTCTTTATTTTTCAACAGGAGGTGACAGTCGACTAAGAACAAGACTTCAGGAAGTGATCAACAGGGTGAATGAAGAAGCTGAGAAAGTGCCAGGTGGCCTCTTGTGGAAAAAGAAGAAAGAAGTGAAAAGGCTGAAAGAGAGGATTATTTTAATTGATATCCGAGTGTATATTGAAAGGGATGAAAAGATCTGCTCCAGGACGGAGAAGGAGATAGACCATCTGCAGCGTGCAAGTGAGATGGACTTGCTACTTCTGAGGAAGCAAGAAGGAGAATTTGATGCACTGGGTTCTGCTATTAACCAGATTCTTCAGAAATTGGAACAAGCTAATCAGAAGGATTCAGAACTCTTCAGATTAAGGGGAGAATGTGTGGAGCTGGAAAAGAGTGAGAGAAATGGAGAGGCAGACTCAGCATTGTCAAGAAGGAGACGGGAATGCCAAGATTTGGAAGAAGAGAGAGAGAAAATCAGAAATGGTGCAAAAAGGCTTTTGGATGATCTAGAGAAGGTAATAGGATGGACTGGTCATTGGGGTGTTTAAATGAAGTTATATCTTTCACTGGTCAAATTTTGTCCTATGATTATAACAGTTGATGTATACTATAAGGAAAAAAAAAAGAATGATTTATTTGCTGCAAAATTATGCTTTAAAAGACAATATCTAGCTAATGCGGCTTTATAAATATATGTAGTCTTTTCAAAAATGAGAGGTTTGATATGCCTACTATTGATAGTGACTTGGTGACTTTTTATTAACCAGATACTTCACTTACTGGGACAAGCCAATCAGAAGGATTCAGAAATCTTCAGATTAAGGGGAGAATGTGAGGAGCTGGAAAACAGTGAGAGAAATGGAGAAGCAGAATCAGCATTGTCAAGAAGGAGACAGGAATGCAAAGATCTGGAAGAAGAGAAAGAGGAACTCAGAAGTAGTGCTAAGAGGCTTCTGGAAGAACTAGAGAAGGTAAGAGGATGGACTGGTCATTGTGGTGTTTAAATGAAGTTATATCTTTCACAGGTCAAATTTTGTCCTATGATTATAACAGTTGATGTAGTACAAGAAAAAAAACAAATGATTCATTTCATGCAATTTTGCAAAATAAAAACGTGTTGCATAATTATGCATAAAAGCCAATACCTAGAAATCAGCTACGTGTATATAAATATATTGTAGTCATATCCAGATCAAATGAGAGCTCTAATTGATATGCATATATTGATGGTGACTTGGTGAGTTTATTAAAAAATCCCATCTTGTGAGTTAACATACAGTAGTGGACAACGGGGTACTGTGGATTTTTTTTTTTTAACTCCAGGTACACAATTAGGAGATGTATAAGGATTCCCACAGTCAGGGAAAGTCATGGAAAAATTATGGTGATGGAAAGTTACAGGAAAAAATAGTCTAAAGTCATGGAAAATTGTGCAAAAATCTGTGGTACTCAACCTGCACTCTTTTTGGATAATATTTAAATGGCACTTTCATTAAATTTATTTAATATTCAGTGTGTTAAAGGCATTTACTGTTTCAAAGAAATTGAAAGATGGATATATCTAAAAAAAGAGAGAAATGTACCTATACAAGAAACTATAAGAAAGATAAAATAGATCAAAAATAGAATATATAGATAGATAGATAGAAAGATAGAAAGATGGATAGATAGATAGATAGATAGATAGATAGATAGATAGATAGATAGATAGATAGATAGATAAATAGATAGATAGATAGATAGATAAATAGACCGATACATGGATAGGATAGCAAATAAATAGGATTAAGGATATGTAGAACTGATAGATAATCAGCTAAATAGTAAAAAGGAAGACAACATTGAAAGCTGCAAAATTTAGCTCTATGCTAGATTGTGATATTACGTAATAGTGATAACAAAAACAATAACATGATCTGCATGTAGCTTAATTGCTCACTGTTACATAATCATCAGCTGACAAAAATTATGTCACTTTAATTTTGTTATGTTTTCTTGTTGTCTGTTTTGAAATGAAATGAATCACATGTTAATAATTTAATGTAGCTTGTCAAGGCTTATAATTAACTATTCCATAAAAATTATAGATACAGGGAATATTACTGGAGAATATTGAATTTTTAAGACACTTTTGAATATGAATATGTCATGTTTTGTTAAATTTGAAACTAAATCATTAATAAGAAGCTGGTCCCACTTGACCTGATTTTCCTGCTGTCGACCATTCATATTGAGACCATCACTGCACAGAATTTTGAAATCTTTCTTATTTTAAATTTCGCTTCGCAAAACGTCCTTTGGCTGTTTCGCTGCGCGAATATTAATTGTCGTGACCTTTTAAAGACCGAAACTGTTGCATCATTTTCTGCATTTCACAATTAAGACAATTTTTTGTAACATTAATTATTAAAGGTGACAAGACTTTTGTTGAAGCTCATTTTTGTGATACTGTCGATTTTAATTTGCTGAATATTCTGACTGTGACAAATTTTTATTTTGGCAATATTAGCATGGCATAGAAGGGCATAGCTTTCACTTAAGCCATATATCTTGATAAAATCTGTTAACCACGAGTCAAGTTATTAACAAAAGCGTCTGTAACATTTTATTAGTGACAACACTGTACGTACATTATCAAAATTAATAATAATTCTCTAATTTTTCCATAAACAATTACTCTTTTCCATTGCATCTAACACAGAAGGTTTGCCATATATTCTCTGAGGAATGTTTTGGAGGCAATAGAAATGAGGAGCCCAAAGACGATGCTCCTGGCACTAAGAGAAGAAGCGACGACACCGAGGAAGAAACTGTAGCCAAAAAGGCAAAGCCTGAAAGTGCTTATCACAGCAATGAGTTGAAGGATGCGGCGTCGGAAGACTCAGCAAAACGTGTCAGAAAGAGAGATTCTGCATATTTGGAAAAGAGTGAAAGAAAATGTGAAGAAAATGAAGAAGACCAAGTGAAGAAGGCAAAGCTAGAAGGTAGGGATGCACCAATACCACTTTTTCATTTCTGATCCAATACCAATCACCAATGTCACAAGGAACAGTTTTGGATTAGAATCCTAACTGGTCTTTGTGACATTGGTGATCAGCATTCACTATTTTACTCACAAGATCATTACTGTTGAGTAAACTGATGGACGCAACTTTTGAATAAATTAAAACTATAAGTTGAGACGTCGTCTGTCGAACACAATGTATATACTTTAATATGTTATTCAGATGATATCCCTTGCATGGTCATTGTGCCATTGCCTAAGTCTGGTCAATAAAAGATCCAACCCCTAGTGTTTATATGTAAACCTGTTGAGGAAGCCGAAACTCCCCCCCCCCCTTGGTTATATGACAACACTCTCCGTTGTATTCAATGGCCTAACAGGATGATACACATGTCAACTAATTATGCATGCCTCCTGAATAGGGCCACTTCATCAGAAGTTCATTTGATTTCCCAGATTTATGTTGGTTGCATGATTCACTACACCAACTAAGCCCAATAGTTTGGGGCAGAATGAATCTCTGTGTGGGCTACAGTGAGTCAGTGCATGGGGTACAGTGAATCAGTCCCATATAATTTGTTGAAAAAGATATATTATTTGAAATTAATACACAATTTTTGTAACCGATTGAATTCAAAAGAAAATTTGTTTTGCAAAGAAAATAAAAAAATAAAAACCGAGGGACACATTTTTTTTAGCTATTCAATTCATATACCAGAAACTTTCATTGGTGTACTAGTCAAGTAACGTTGTTTTCTGTGCTTGTGCCAGAGTTGCTTGTCATTACTGTTCAGCATTCGACTATTTTTCTTGTAAATCCTCAAATTTGGACAATAATATTATTAACCTTTCATTTCAAAATCACCGATGGATTATTTTGCATTAGATGTTGCTCATTTATATATTTCAATCAATAAATTATTCAAAATTCATGTGGAGGCTATTTTTCCACAAGTGGCATTTTCTGAAAATTGTAGGTTTTCACGCAGAAAGGCATGTTTCATTTGATAATGTCTAAATTTATATTCATCGAAAAAGTTCATTGACTCACTGTGCCAGCACTCCTCTTAAATTTGTTTCCCTTGTAAATTCCCTGTACAGTGTAAATGTTCTTCTCATTGTTCAGGCATTCCTGATGAACGTGTACATGCAAGCTCCAATATTCCTGAAACAGAAGAACCTAAGCCTCTGCACCTTCCTGGCTATGATCCCAATGACGTTCTCCGAGGAGGAGAGTTGGACATTACAACCATGGACAAGTACGCCCTCTTGTGTGGTTTACCAACACCATCAGAGTTGCATCTCAGAGTCACATCATCTACTCCAGTGACCCCAAAAGTTGACCCAAGCGAATCATTCACTGCGATTCATTATGTTACCAATCATTATGTGGTTTCTCACCAAAGGAATGGGAAGATCATGTTGTATGACTCTTTGTATCATGGTCAGCGTATCCAGCAAGTTCTTCCGCAATTGGCAAGTCTTTACCAAATCGGAAGTGATGCATCAAACATAGAGTACGTAGTTCCACAATCTCAAGGTGCCACCTCCGACTGCGGTCTGTTTGCTGCTGCAAATGC